>ML336503.1:0-136419 GCA_005239505.1 Nicotiana paniculata | reverse complement strand
TTGAGTTGATTTACTTGTCGTACTTTGTATTATTGTCATTGTTGTTATTGTACTTGTTGTGGTAGTGCGTGAGGTTTATGACGTGCTATTGTTACTATTGATATTTGCACATGCGGCGTGACAAGGCGGACTATATATTTGTGGGTTGCGCATGTGGCGAGACAAGGTGGGAACATTATTATGCACGTGTGGCGAGACAAGTCGGGCATTCACCTTACTATTGCACATGTGGAGAGACAAGGTGGGCTATGTCAGGGAGTGATTTGTGATGACTTGTGATGGCCTGGGGGCAATTTTGTTGTTTGATATTTGTGTAGTGGTACACTTAACTGTGTGAGATTTTTCTTATGAAAAGTTGTGAGAAGACATTCTACGTGTTGTCCATTTATTTTTCCTATACTTACTAGCTGGCATGAACTGTGTTAGGACACTTGCACAAGCATACACGTAGCTAAGCACTCATATTGGTTAAGAGGTTTTATTGATATTGTTGAGAATAGATGCACATCCTTGTTTACTTTCCTTCTATGTGAGAATGGCTCTATTTGGCACGTGAGTTGTCAGTGAGGTTATGAGGTGTAATTAGGTCACAAGATGCCAAGTGTTAGGGTTCAGGTATTGAGACCCGTGAGTTGTGATTAGCCCAAGGTTCAGTACCTCGTGGAGTTTATTGACTAAAACCTGATATGAAAGAGGTCGTTGTTGTGGAGTTATTACTTGTCCTTTCTTTATATGTGATATTTTGAATTTAGGATATGTTCCGTTCATTCTTTTGTGTCATTGTTATGGTATACCGCTGATACTTGTTGTTTCCTTTCTTATTGCAATTATCGTATTGTTTGCCATTTCGCGTAGTTTTATGTAGATATCATACTCTGTTGTTCCTATACTTATACTTGTTCAGGTTATTTAGTCCAGTAGGTGTCTTGACTATTTCTCGTCACTACTCCACTGAGGTTAGTCTTGATACTTGCTGGGTACCGCTGTGGTGTACTCATACTACACTTCTACATATTTTTGTGCAGATCTAGGTATTTCTCGAAATAAGTTGATCATCAGTTAGCGGTGCGGATTGCTGCATGGAGACTCAAAGTAAACCTCTTTCCGCGATCGTAGGCTTCGGAGTCACCTTCAGCTTTGTATTCACACTGTTTACTTTATTCAAACAGTTGTATTTAGAAAATTGTAGTACAACTCTGTGTAGCTTATGACTTGTACTATTGGTTTTGGGAATTTTAAACTGTATAGAAATTTCATTTCAAAAGTTGTTAGATGTTATTTATTATTGTTGTGATTCATTAATTGTTAGGCTTACCTAGTCCCTCAGACTAAGTGCCATCACGATACCCAACGTAGGGGAAATTGGTCCGTGAGAAACACTTTGTGATATGTGAATGATGTGTACGCGACGTGACGAGTGCGTACACGGGGTAAATGTTGAAATTATGGTCTTTGCTAAGTAGTTTCTTTTTAAATCTTAAATGAGTTATTCTAGCACATGTAGTCATCATGATTATCCTAAGTTCACATGTCTACGAGTCTCATTTCTTAATTCCCATTTATACAACATGCTTAATTGAATTACCCGTTTTCCTTGGTTTCCCTGTTTGTTCTTTAATTGTAGGATTTCCTTGCTGTAATATCTGTGTTTCATTCATTATGTGTTGATTTTCGTGATTCTTGTTGAGTTGATTGTTGATTGTGGCACAAGGTTTCTTCCGTGCGGAGTGTGATTTAACACGAGGTTTCTTCTGTGCGGAGTGTTATTGGCACGAGGTCTCTTCAGTGTGGAGTGTGGCTGGCACGAGGTTTCTTATGTGTGGAATGTTATTGGCATGAGGTTTCTTCCGTGCGGAGTGTGAGTGGCACGAGGTTTCTGTCGTGCCGTAATGAAATATTTACTTTTGGGACTACGAGGCAATACCTCGGGAGCGCCCCTGTTGATTTTCCTATTTTTGGTTTGTTGTTTTGTTGTTGTTCTTTAACTTGTAAGATGTTATTTTCTTACGTGTTGTAATTGTCTTCTTTTTTTTCCTTGTGTTGTTGATTTTCCATACATTCTTATTGTTCGTTAACCTGCTGTTTCGTTATCTGTTCGCCTTCTGCCTTATTTCTTATATTCCAGTAAGGCCCTGACCTAAACTCGTCACTACTCTATCGAGGTTTTGGCACTTACTGGGTACCGTTGTGGTGTAATCATACTATGCTTCTGTACATGGTTTTGTTGAGACCCAGGTACATCCTACCAGCCTCGTTAGTAGAGTGTGTATGTTGCTTTTTGGAGACTTCAAGGTATATCTGCCATCGTCCGCAGACCTCGGAGTCCCCCTCTATCCTTATTATGTTGTCTTTCTCATTCTCTTTGACGTTGATATATAGAGACATTTAGTACTTCCTTAGAGCTTGTGACTTGTGATTGCCGCGTTTTGGGAGTTGTTCTTGCTCTGAGTTGAAATTTTACTTGTACATGCTTAGTGGCAGTTTTTCAGTTATACATATATCTGTTAAGTTTAGTCGTTATTTGATTTAACATTTTAGTTATTCCAAAATTTTTAGGCTTACCTAGTCTTAGAGACTAGGTGCTGTCACGACATCTTACAGACGGAAATTTGGGTTGTGACAAGTTGGTATCAGAGCTCTAGTTTCATAGGTGTTATGTGTCACAAAAAGGTTTAGTAGAGTCTCGTGGATCGGTACAGAGACGTCTGTACTTATCTTCGGGAGGCTATGGAAAAGTTTCACTTCCTTGATTCCTTGTCGTACGAAATTATTGAATTCAGGATTCTAAATTCGGTATTTCTATTCTCTCACAGATGGTGAGGACACGTACAGTCGGATCAGATGACCAAACACCCGCGGCTTGCTGGAGCTGCGAGAGGCTGGAGCCGGGGTAGAGGCAGAAGACGTCCTAGTGGTGCGGCTAGATCACTTGTACGAGCTTCTATAGAGGAGCCTTCAGTAGCTCCAGTCGGAGCGCAGGCACCTGAGACGTCTGTCACTGCACCAGCTCTTCAGGAGACCCTTGCCTAGTTTCTGAGCATGTTCGACACTTTAGCTCAGGCAAGCTTGATCATGTTTTCTCCTGCCACATCTCAGGCCCGCACCCCAGAGCAGCGGGTTCAGGTCGGCCAAGTTCCAGAGGTCATACCAGTGCAGCCGGTAGCCCCAGTTTGGCCCGACGCTAGGAAAACAGTTTCTGAGAAGGAGCATCTCAGGCTCGAGAGGTACATGAAGTACCACCCTCTAACTTTCAATGGATTGGCGTCAGAGGATGCCCAAGGTTTTCTTGAGGAGTGCCACCGTATCCTCCATACTATGGGTGTTGCGGAGTCAAGTGGGGTTTCTTTCACTATGTTCCAGCTTAGGGGAGTAGTTTATCAGTGGTGGCGTGCTTATGAGTTGGGTAGTCCGACCGAGGTAGCTTCACTCACTTGGACTCAGTTCTCGGATATATTCATGAGGGAGTATGTTCCCCAGAGTCTCAAAGATGCATGGCGCGCAGAGTTTTGAGTTGATGCGCCAGGGTTCTATGACCGTGTCAGAGTATGCAGTTTGATTTAGTGATTTGTCTAGGCATGCACCAGCCTCGGTTGCTACCATTAGAGAGCGGTTCTGTCGATTTATTCCAGCATTAGAATTAGTATGGCTCGAGAGTTGGAGATAGACATTGCATACCAGCAGGTTGTGGGGATTGCTAGGAGGTTGGAGGGTATGCTGACACGGGAGAGAGAGGAGAGGGAGGCCAAGAGGTCTCGAGAGTTTGGAACATATAGTGGTACTCGTGCCCCAGCTACAGCTCGTCATTGTAGGGGCTATGTGAGTCGCCCTATTCATTCAGCACTTCCAGCCGCTAGCGGTATTCCGACCACTCCTAGGCCCCAGGCTCCCTATTATGCACCGCCATTGTCTAGTGCACCTCCTGTAGAGGGTGCTTTCAGCGGTCAGTCCAGTCGATCTGGCCCGAGCCAGCCACAACCGCCACGTCCTCCGAGAGCTTGTTTTGAGTGTGGTGACACTCGCCATATGGTAAGGGATTTCCCCCGACTTAGGAGAGGTGCACCTCTATAGATTTCTCAGGAACCGTGTGCTCCACCAGGTCCTCAGACTATGGTTACATCATCAACTACCACTCCACATGCTCACCCAACTCGAGGTCCTCAGGCTCGTCATGTTTGATTGTTCTTAGTGGTTTTGAGACTAAAGTCGATTTATTATTGCTTACTATGGTAGACTGATATTATTTTGGGCTTGTACTGGTTATCGCTCCATTGTGCTATTCTTGATTGTTACGCTAAGACCGTGACACTGGCTATGCCCGGATTACCACAGTTAGAGTGGAGAGGTACCTTAGATTATGTTCCTAATAGAGTTATTTCATTTTATCAAGTCTCGACTGATGGTTGAGAAGGGGTGTGATGCGTATCTTGATTATGTGAGAGGTGCCAGTGTTGATACTCCTACCATTGAGTCAGTTGCGGTAGTGAGGGACTTTCCAGATGTATTTTCGGCAGATCTTCCAGGTATGTCGCCCGATAGGATGTTACAACCCATATTCACGTACGTTAGTTCATGCCATAAGTTACTCGACGTAAATCTGAGAAGAGATTATCTTTGAGATGATAAGAATTTAATCCTATTGGTCTTAAATGATACAAGGGTGTATAAGGGTGGTTAACAAGTATTAGAAGTTAAATGAATCAAGGATGTTGTAACCCATATTTTCGGGTAAACCTAGAGGTGCTTAATATTCCCAAGAGTTTGTTTTTAAGGTATTTGAATCATATAATATTTGTATCATAAGTCTTAGTCAAACGAGTTATGAAACAAAAGTCGACAAAAGTTGTCGCAACTTATGTTCATAGTTTTACTTAAACTTTAGGTCAAATGTTACTAAGAGTTTCAACCAATATACTTGGAATTATGGGATTACATACCCAAAAATTAAGATCTATGAGTCTAGTTTCCAATGCATTAAACCGTTTGTCTATACGATCTCAGAGTAGAGAGATATTCACATTTTTGCGAGACTGCACCAAGCGGCTCTATGGGGCCCACATAGACGGTTTAAGACATATGGATATATATAAGATGCCGCAACCCCGTTTTTAGTCATTATTTTTCAGTACATGCAGACCTTATAACCCTAAAAACATTCTCTCAAGTTTCTCTCATGATCCAAGACCCAAACAAAGGGCAAACAACACAAATCAAGTGTCGGAAATCCCGTGGCACTAGTAAGTTTCTTATTCTTCTAGCTGTTGCTGATTTATGTGTTGTTCCAACTCGTGTGGGAGGTTTTTTTAAGTGGTTTATGTTCTATAAATACTCCCTCAAGTTTTTAATATCAACCCTAGGTGATTTCAAGTCTTCTAAAGTGATTCTAGTGTCGAAAACCCTAATTGATCGCTAGTTTCACTTTCTTGTTCTTGTGGCATCATTGGAGGGATATTTCGTGGACAATTAAGGTCAAATTGGAGTTTTTATTTCTATTTAAAGTTAAGGAACCTCTTACTCTACATGTATTTAAGATTTTCCAAGTTGCAGCTAAGTCATTGAAGCTAGAACTTGTGAAATATATATCGAAAGGCTTGATAGTAATGTTGTTGGTTGGTGGACTATTTTGGGAGGCTCAATATGATTATTTTTTATGTTGTTTGGGCTGTTTGGTGATTGTTTTGACTTGTGTGAAGTCATATAAATAGGGGAGGTGCTGTCCATTTCATCGTAAAATAGGTTGTGGTCGATACATAATAGTTACGACGCTTAAACGATAACGATAGTGTCATTTCTCTTATTGTAGACTAAGGAGTCGTGACATTTGCATAGCTTGAGGTTGGACAGTATATACAAGGTATGTGAGGCTATACCTTTCCTTATTTTGCATGACTCCGATTGTACATAATGTAATGAACGAGAAGATACTCCACTCTTAGAAGCTAGCAATACTTTCACTGTTTCCCTTCTTATGGAACAATTGGTGTCGATGTTGCTTATCTTATTCTTATGTAATCAATGGTGTTGGTACTTCCTGATTCTTATAATATTTATGATGAAGAGTTAGTCCTAATAATGTGTACGGAGGATACCGACCTTACGTCACTCTGAAAGGTTCAATATATTATTCTAATGAGTCCAGCATGCATTATATATATGTATCTATTTTACTATATCGAGCCGCGCTATAGTCTGCCGGGTACGGAACCTATTGTGCAACCACTGATCAATTGGGTTTTGCCGAGCTCCACATGGTCGGGTACGATTCTACCGAGCCTTATGATGGTCGGGTACGTTTTTACCGAGCCTATTATGGACGAGTACAATATGATGATGATGATGCCCACTGATGCATATATTTTAGAAGTTTATGTGTGTGTGTGTGTGTATATGTATCATGAATTTCATGTTAGTAGCCCTCAGAGGTACCCAGATGTTATAAGTTGTATATTCTCTATCCTTGTTTACATTACTGTTCTTACTTATGCTTTTCTGCCTTACACACTCAGTACTTTATTCGTACTGACGTCCTTTTTATTTGTAGATGTTGCATGTCGTGCTGCAGGCCTTGATAGACAGGTAGACGCAGCTCCCCCACCATAGTAGGCTGCCCAGTTCATCGGTTATTGACGAGATCCCTTCTCCAGACTTGTCGCGGTCTTGGTATGCAGTTTTGTTATAGACATTATAGGTATGTCGGGACCCTGTTCCGGCAATGTTGCAACACTTATGCTCCTTTAGAGGATCATAAATAGGTGTCGACTAATGTATAGTTTGGTATGCCTTGTCGGTTGATTTTTGTTGTATAGTCTTTCATGGAAGCGTGGTAGCTCGTACCTTATATATAGTTTCTTGGAAGTCTTGTCATCCCATGTTATGTATGTTCGTGCCATTATCTTTTATTGTTGGTTGCTCATGACCCGTATCTACCATTTATATTTATCTCATTGGCCCTTAAAGATAATAAGCAAGGTTAGGTAAAATGTACGTTGGTGCTCGGCAAGTATGGCCCGGGTGCTAGTCATGATCCTCCAATTAGGGTCGTGACATAGGGACATAGACTTTGGCATTGATTTGTTACCCTACACTCAACCCATCTCTATTCCTCCATATTGTATGGCTCCACTAGAGTTGTAAGAGTTAAATGAGTAGTTGCAGGAGTTGCTTGATAAGGGCTTCATTCGGCCTAGTGTGTTACCTTGGGGTGCTCCAGTCTTGTTTGTGAAGAAGAAGGATGGATCTATGCACATGTGTATTTATTATCGCCAGTTGAACAAAGTTACTATGAAGAACAAGTATCCATTGTCTCATATTGATGACTTATTTGATCAGCTACAAGGTGCCAGAGTGTTTTCCAAGACTGACTTGCGTTCAGGCTATCATCAGTTGAAGATTTGGGAGCCAGATATCCCCAATACAACTTTCAGGACTCGGTATGGTCACTACGAGTTCCTTGTGATGTCATTTGGGCTGACCAAGGCCCTAGCAGCATTTATGCACTTGATGCACAGTGCATTTCATCCTTATCTTGACTCATTCGCCATTGTTTTTATTGACGACATTCTGTGTACTCCCAGAGTCGGGAGGACCATGAGAAGTACCTACTGTACTTTAGACCTTGAGAGAAAATAATTTATATGCTAAATACTCAAAGTGTGAATTCTGGCTAGATTCAATGGCATTTTTGGGTCGTATTTCCGACTGAGGGGATCAAGATGGATTCGAAGAAGGTTAAAGCAGTGCAGAGTTGGCCCAGACCATCCTCTGCTACGGAGATCTGGAGTTTTCTTGGTTTGGCGGGGTATTACCGTTGATTTGTAGAGGGTTTCTCATTTATTGCAACACCTATGACCCGGTTGGCCAAGAAGGGTGCCCCGTTTAGGTGGATAGAAGAGTGTGAGGAAAGCTTTCAAAAGCTCAAGACAACTTTGACTACAACCCCAGTATTGGTATTGCCTATAGGTCCGGGATTCTTATATTGTATATTGTTATGCATCGAGAATTGGTCTCAGTACGGTGTTGATACAGGATGGTAGGGTGATTGCCTACGTGTCTAAACAACTAAAGGTGCATGAGAAGAATTATCCTGCCCACGACCTTGAGTTAGCAGCTATTGTTCATGCCTTGAAGATTTGGCATTTCTATTTGTACGGTGTCCCTTGTGAGATCTACACCGATCACCAGACTCTGCAGCATCTGTTCAAATAAAAGGATTTTAACTTGCGTCAACGGAGGTGGTTAGAGCTGCTTAAGGATTATGATATCACCATTTTGTATCATCCCGGAAGGCCAATGTGGTGGCTGATACCCTGAGTCATAGGGCATAGAGTTTGGGCAATCTAGCACATCTACCAGCAGTAGAGAGGCCATTGGCATTGGATGTTCAGGCCTTGGACAACCAGTTTGTTAGATTGGATGTTTCTGAGCCTAGTCGAGTTTTGGCTTGTGTGGTTTCTCAGTCTTCTCTTTATGATTATTATGGAGCATCAGTATGATGACCCTTATCTGCTTGTCCTTAAGGACACGGTTCAGCACGATGATGCCAAGGAGGTCACTATTGGAGATGACGAGGCATTGAGGATGTAGGGCAGGCTATGTGTGCTAATGTAGATGGCTTGTGTGAGTGGATTCTCCAGGAGGCTCACAGTTCGTGGTACTCCATTCTCCCACAGACTCGGAGGAAGTTCGATGTAGTATGGGTGATTTTGGATAAATTGACCAAGTCTGCTTATTTCATTCGAGTACTTATTAGTCAGAGCAGTTGGCCTAGGTTTATATTCACAAGGTTTTCAAGCTTCATGGCATATCAGTATCTTCATCTCTGACAGGGGTACACAATTTACATCGCAGTTCTGGAGAGCCATACAACATGAGTTGGGCACGCGGGTGGAGTTGAGTACATCATTTCACCCTCAAACAATCGGACAATCCGAGTGCACTATTCAGATATTGGAGGATATGCTCTGTGCATGTGTGATGGGGTTTGGGGGTTCTTGGGGATCAGTTCTTGCCACTTGCGGAGTTTGCCGAAAACAACAGTTATCAGTCGAGCATTCAGATGGCACAGTATGAGGCTTTGTATGGTAGGCGGTTCCAGTCTCCGGTGGATTGGTTTGAGACGGTGAGGCTAGGCTATTGGGTATAGATTTGGTTCAAGATACTTTGGAAAAGGTTAAATTGATTCAGGATCGACTTCGTACAACCCAGTCCAGGCAGAAAAGCTATGCGGATCGGAAGGCTCGCGACGTTGCATTCATAGTTGGGGAGCGGGTCTTGCTTCGGGTTTCGCCCATGAAGGGTGTTATAAGGTTCGAGAAGAAGGGCAAGTTGAGCCCTAGGTATATCAGACTTTTTGAGATCCTTGAGAGGGTTGGAGAGGTGGCTTACAGACTTGCACTACCACCTAGTCTCTCTGCAGTTGATCCAGTGTTCCATGTTCCCATGCTCTGGAAGTATCGTGGCGATCTATCTCATGTGTTAGACTGTTTTCTTGAGTGAGGTTGGGTACCCATCCCTCTAGATCAGTCTAGTTGGACAAGGATCTATCTTACATTGAAGAGTCGGTGGCCATTTTGGAAAGGCAGGTTCGAAAGTTGAGGTCGAAGAACATCGCTTTAATGAAGGTCCAGTGGAGGGTTCATCCAGCCGAGGAAGCGAATTGGGAGGCCGAGCATGATATGCGCAGCCTTTATCCTCATATTTTCACCACTTTAAGTATATCTCTATACTAGTTCGAGGACTGACGTTTGTTTTCAGAGGGGGAAGATGTAACGACCCGACTAGTCATTTTAATAGTACTAGTTCCGAACCCCTATTTATTTTCCCCTCTTCTTCATTTTATGCTTACTTGGGTTGTCGGGGTGCTTGATGTCGGGTTCGCGTGAATTTCGGAGTGGAATAGGACACATAGTCCCTAAGTTTGAAGTTTGAGTTGTAATAAGAAATGGAGTTTCGTCAGTTCCAATAGCTCCGTATGGTGATTTTGGTCTTAGGAGCACGTCCGAATGTTGATTTGAAGGTCCGCATGTCATTTCGACGTTAGTTGGCGAATGTTGGAAAATTTGAAGGTTTTTGGGAAGTTTGACCGCGGTGGACCTTTTGATATCGGGGTTGGATTCCAATTGTGGAATTTGGAGTAGGTCCGTAATTTCAAATGTGACTTGCGCGCAAAATTTGAGGTCAATCGGACTTGATTTGATAGGTTTCCGCATCAGATGTAGAAGTTTGAAGTTCTAAAGTTCATTAGGCTTGAATCGATGCGCAATTCGTGTTTTTAGCGTTGTTTGATGTGATTTGAAGGTTCGACTAAGTTCTTATGATATTTTTGTACTTGTTGATATATTTGGTTGAGGTCCTGGGGGCCTCGGGTGAGTTTTGGTTGGTTATCGGATTGAAAACCTGGCTTAGAAGGTTGCTGAAGTTTTCTGGTGTCTCTGATCTGGTTTCCTTATACCTGATCGCGTGGGAAGGCCCACGATCACGTAGGCTTAGCTGATCAGTGGAGGAATTTGTTTTACGCATTTGCGAGAAGGAGGTTGCGATCGCGTATTTGTGGGAGGCTGTGAATCGCGGCCACATGGCTAAGGTCGCGTTCGCGTAGAGTTAATGAGACAGAAGCTGGGGTCACGCATTTTTTTCATCACGAATGCATGTGGTCATTCATGATCGCGTAATTCTGAGGGCCAGTGCATCACGTTCGCGTGGAGGCTTCCGCGTTCTCTTAAGGTTAATCCCTGGGAGAGCATAGTTGTGCTTCGCGATCTCGAGGAATGTTCCGCGATCGCAATGAAGGGTAATTGGGCAGATTTAAACATGTTCAAAAACGAGGGTTTGAGTTCATAACAAAAAAATTGACTTGGGATCTCAGTGGAAGGCGATTCTTGGAGAGATATTCACGTGGGTATTTGGGGTAAGTGATTCCTACCTAGTTTTGGTTAATTTTCACGATTATGCTTTTGATTTCATCATTAAATTAGTGCTTTGGGGTGAAAATTGGGGAAAATAGAAGAAAGTTCTTAGGCCGAATTTGATGTTTTGATCGAAGTTTTGGTATTGGATATGTGTAATTTTGGTATAGGTGGACTCGTGGTTGAACGGGTGTTCAGATTTTATAACTTTTACCCAATTTCGAGACGTGGGCCCGGGTCGAATTGCTTGGGGCAATTTTCTAATTTCTTGTTAAAGTCATGATTTCTTTATTTAAATTAGTTTCTTATAGTTATATTTATAGTATGCATTTGCTTTTGGCTAGATTTGGTCCATTCGGAATCGAAAAGTCGAGGAAAAGGCATTCTTATTGACTGTTTGAGCTTGGTTGGAGGTAAGTGACGTGTCTAACGTTGTGTGGGGTGAAATCGACTTAGGATATGGTATTGTTGTAACACTTTATGATATGTGAGTGTCGTGTACGCGAGATGACAAGTGCGTAAACGGGCTAAATGTTGAAATTCCGGTCTTTACTAAGTAGTTTCAGTTTTATATTAAATGAGTTATTCTAGCACATGTAGTCATCATGATTAGCCTAAGTTCACATGTCTACGAGTCTCATCTCTTAATTTCTATTTGTACAACATGCTTAGTTGAATTACCTGTTTTCCTTTGTTTCCGTGTTTGTTCTTTAATTGTAGGATTTCCTTGCCTGTAATATTAGTGTTTCATATTATGTGTTGATTTTTGTGATTCTTGTTGAGTTGATTGTTGGTTATGGCACAAGGTTTCTTCCGTGCGGAGTGTGATTTGACACGAGGTTTCTTCTGTGCGTAGTGTTATCGGCACGAGGTCTCTTCTGTGCGGAGTGTGTTTGGCATGAGGGTTCTTCGTGTGGAGAGCGTTATTGGAACGAGGTTTCTTCAGTACAGAGTGTGATTTGGCACGAGGTTTCTTCCGTGCGGAGTGTTATTGGAATGAGGTTTCAACCTTGACATGAGGTTTTTTCCGTGCGGTTGTTGTTGTTGTTGCACGAGGTTTCTGCCGTGTCGTTGTGAGATATTTTCTTTTGGGACTACGGGGNCAGGGGGGGGGGGGGTACCTTGGGAGCGCCCCTGTTGATTTTCCTGTTTTTGCTGTGTTATTTGCTGTTGTTGTTATTCCTTAACTTGTAAGATGTTCTTTTCCTTACGTGTTGTAATTGTCCTTTTGTTTTTCCCTGTGCTGTTGCTTTTTCGTACATTCTTATTGTTCATTAACCTGCCATTATCGTTATCTGTTCGCCTTCTGCCTTATTTCTTATATTCCAGTAGGCCCTGACCTCGTCACTACTCTACCAAGGTTAGGCTTGGTACTTACTGAGTACCCTTGTGACGCTTCTGCACATGTTTCTGTGTAGACCCAGGTACATCATACCAGCCTCGATAGTAAAGTGTATGTGATGCTGCCTGGAGACTTCAAAGTATATCTGCCAGCGCCCACAAACCTTGGAGTCCCCCTCTATCCTTATTATATTGTCTTTCTCATTCTCTTAGACGTTGATGTATAGAGACATTAAGTACTTCTTTAGAGCTCGTGGCTTGTGACTGCCGAGTTTTGGGAGTTGTTCTTACTCTGTTGAATTTTAGTCGTTATTTCAGTTATCATTTCAGTTATTCTGAAATTGTGATGCTTACCTAGTCTTAGGGACTAGGTTCTGTCACGACATCTTAGGAGGAAAATTTGGGTCATGACACCCGCCCCACCCCCGCACAGCCACGTATAGCAATTTTTTTTTTTCTTTTTTCTTTTTTTTGTGAGGAGTAACTCGGTGGCAAATCTTTTTCTAACTTGAGACAGCATTCATCTCCATTCTTTAGATATTTTTTTAAAAGAAAATTCAATTTTAGACAGTGAACTGCTAATTAATATATTTATTAATTAGCTTCAGACTCTTATATTAATAAATAGTAAGAACACTCCAAAACAAAAAGAAACTATAATTATCCAATATATATTTATTTTTCAAAACTTTTGTTTCTCTCAAAAGTACTTTGGGAAAATCACATTTAAGATTCTAGATTATTGTCATAAGATTTGTAATAATTTGTATCCACGTACCAAAAATTGTTTGTTCAAGAACGAAATGTGTAGAAGATAAGCTTTCAGTTGCAAAACTTGATCTAATAATATATTGCTCGGAACAAATCCGCACCGCTCTGCACCCGCACCGCCCTGTTGTCGTCCCTACTCATATTCCATCAATATAAGTTACATATTGAGTGTTTTATTAAAATGTTATTGTGATAAAAAATTTATGTAGGTTAGTTGAGTCAGGCGATGCTCACCATAAGACCATTGTATTCAGAAGGGAACACATCAAGAATTAATATTGTTATTAGTAAAGTTTAATTTCTACTGTAGTGAAGCTCAATCTCTTAAAGAGAGTGAGATATCTCTACACCTTATTTTGATTTTATTAGAAAAAATACATAAGTGGCCAACCTATTACCCCCAGAACTATTCTAAAGTGTAATTAACACACTCTTCAATGATAACGTAGCGGTGAATGTGCTTGCACTTTCATGTGAGCGCGTCACAGGCGTAAAACGAGTTAAACACTAACTAATATGTACAAAATGTCAATTTTAATTGGACATTATGGTATTAATTATATTTAAATTAATTATTATAGCCATTCTCTCTAACCCGTTCTCCTTTCATCTTTGTATTTCTCGTCACTTTTAAAGCTTTAATGGAGGTTGTCCGGAATAAAATTACCAGCAACAAATGTATTTCATGAACAAATAATTCTCCACTGAAATTATTTTGATAACTTCTTCTTAGAAATCAAACCATTTCTTAATGCATACACATTAACTGATTTTTCCTTTTCTAATTATTACTAAAGCAATTGGCTCAAATGGTGATGTAGGTTAGGTGGATTTCTACTCTTCAAAACCAATTTTAACTCAATTATTAGCAAAATCCATTATTATTCTCAAATATTCTCATTAATTGCTTTGGTTATGGTAGAAATATGTATATTTCCTCTAAAAATGGTGATCGGAGATTTCTAGTGATGGTGTTTCTGGTGACTTAATGATTGTTGGGGACATTTTGGCAGTGACTTAATAATGTTCCGACTATAAAATCTAAAAAAAATATTATGGCTCGCTAGACTGTTGTTTCTCCGACGGTGAAGTGGGTTTCAAAAGAAGTGTGAAAAAAGACGGAAAAAAAGTTCTCAATTTTTTAAGTGCTAAAAAGGCGCATGTAACTCACTAACAAAATGTTGATCTGGTTCTCTCTTATTAAAGGTGTGGTTATTACACTTTAAAATAGTTCGGGGGTAATAGGAACTCGCAAAGATAAGCTATATAGTTGGAAATCCGGCTATAGGTCAGGGAGGTACTTATGCATTTTTTCTTTTTATAATTTATAATTTATTTTCAACTAAACTTATACTTTTACCAACACTCCATGTAATAGTAACTTTTATATATATTAGATAGTGTTATAAAATAATAAAAGAAGAAAAAGAGTATTGCACAGAAAAGTAGAAAAAAAGAATTCTTATTGATTTAGGATGAAATTATAATGGAGAAGAACCCCTCTATTTATAGGAGAAATTACTTAGCCAAAAAGTAACAAATTCTAAAATCTCTCTAAAAGATAGTCATTCACCTTAAATACAATAAAATTTATAGAACTCTCCTTTGAATATCTATTTAACAGATAATATGCCTCATTAAAACCTTAACTAAAATAAAATCCAGCGAAAAAAATTCTAGTGAAGAAAAAAGAGTACACATATCTATCAATACGCCTTTTAGTTGCCTAGTTAAAAATCTTGCAAGGAACACCTAGTGGGATAAAAATGTCACGAACCAAATTTCCCTCTGTTGGATATCGTGATGGCACCTAGTCTTAGGAACTATGTAAGCCTAACATTTACACTGGACAACAACAATAATAAATGAATTTTAAAAATTTCGAAATAGAATTCTTGACAGAGTTTACAATTTCCCAAGACCCGGTAAATACAAGTCATAAGCACTACGAAATCCTTCTATCAAATACAAGTATAACTGTCTAGAAATAAGTAAGTACAGTTGAATAGAAATAAAACAGGAAGGTGACTTCGAAGCCTGCGAACGCAACAGCAGGTTACCTTGAGTCTCCTCAGCAACAATCTGCGCAGCTACTAACAACAATAACCTGAAGTTGCATATAAAAATGTGTAGAAGTGTAGTATGAGCACACCACAGCGGTGACCAGTAAGTATCAAGACTAACATCGATGAATTAATGACGAAGACTAATCAAGACACCACCAGTCTAATAAGTAAAAAGGCATAGATGTATAAACGACCGAACCAAAATATGTAACTAAAGATTTATCAATGTAATTAACGATACGATCGAACAATAAGAAAGAAAATTCAATAATCATGATCAACGGACAACATAATAGAAATACTCAAAGAGAATGGAAAGGATGCAATACAAGTGGCGGAAACTACAACCCAACAAAAACACAAGCAACTCAGCACTACATCAATTTATTCACGTTAGGCCTTAGCCAATGACTCAATAAAACTGGTCAAACCTTCGAGTGAAAACCTTTAAATGGTGAGTTCATTTTGAAAACTTTAATGATATAATCATTTCGGAATAGAGAAATTTCTTCTTTGAAACATTCTTCTCTGAATGTATATTTATATATTTTTGTAAAGAGAAATCTTTATAACATAGTCTCTTCATATACGGGGTGTTCAAATACACTTTTCCAAATACTACTCTTTCAAGTATCATCAAAATACGTGATGTTCAAAATATATTTTCCCAAGTACTGCTCTTTCAAATATCATCAAAATACGTGATGTTCAAAAATATATTTTCCCAAGTACTGCTCTTTCAAATATCCTCAAAATATGTGATGTTCAAAATATATTTTCCCAAGTACTGCTCTTTCAAATATCATCATTCTGCAAGACAAATGTTTTTCAAATATACTTTCGAAAAGAAGTCCTTTAGACATAACTTTTCCTGGAGATAATTGCTTTTCAGCTATACTTTTCAATATATATATTTATATCTTTCGATTCAAATCTCCTCAATCATAAAACTACCGGAACTTAGTCCGCCACTCAGAATTTGTCATGCAATACAGTACAGGGGGGAAGCTCCCGGATCTCTGTCCGTAGTCCCAATTTAAACATGTGATGCAGTACAGGGGGAAAGCTCTCGGATCTCTGTCTGTAGTCCCAATTTAAACATGTGATGCAGTACAGGGGGAAAGCTCCCGGATCTGTGTTTGTAGTCCAGATTTAGATATGCAATGCAGCCACTGAGAAAAACAACCAGAATGTGACAGAACAAATATATATTGCCACAACCGGCGCGAAAGCAAACAAGGCTGAATACAAAGTGCGATGAGCAAATCAATACAAAGACTTAAATCACAAATGTGGTAACAACTCGCTCATAAGAAGTAGCCACTGAGAGGAATGCCAAGCACAAAGAGAGAACGACATAACAAGGGGAAGACAAGACAAATATAGCAACGATTCTATACATTCAAGTTCGCAACCAAGAAACCAAATCATCCCGGCAAGGGAATCAACTATAACCAATCTCACTTAGACAATTAGCTTCAGCGAATAAACTCAGTTTGAACAATGCTCAGTAAATAGGCAATATATGAAGGAAGACATAGCATAACGGTAGGAAAAATAACGTCTTCATTTAATTCAATTAAGATCATATAAGAAACAAGAAATGCTAGGCAAGTACTTCTAACTTGAACAGGACGAGATGAGATCAGAAATCAGGAATTCAGATATAACAAGTTCAATTCATATACGGGGAACATTAAGGACCCAAAAATCCCTAAAGGGCAATCTATTTGCAAATAAGTTTGAGTACACACTCGTCACCTCGAGTACGCGGACTACAATCAACATAGAAGACTCAATCCTAAGGGGTAGTTCCCCCACACAAGGTTAGGGAAAATACTTACCTTGACTGCGCTAATCAACTCAATACCATGCTCTTGCCACGAGTACCCAACTCCGGGTGGCCTAAATCTAGACAATTCGATTGCATAGAGTAAATATCATCACAAGGAAACAAAATAATTAATAAGTCCGAAGCTAATACGCGAAATTAGGAAATTCGCCAAAAACGTTCCTCGGGAACACGTCTCGGAATCGGGTAAAAATTATATTTTCCGTACACACATTCACTCACGAGTCTAAACATATGAAAATCTCTCAAATCGGAGGTCAAAAACTCAATCAAAACTCTATAATTTGGTCTATGAAGTTTATCCCATTTTCAACCCAAAATTTTCAAAATTAAAGGTTGGATTTAAGATTGGAATCATGGCAATTGGTCTATAATGGATAGAAATAACTTACCCAAGTTACCCAGGTGCAAAAGTCTCCAAAAATAGCCTCTCCCGAGCTCTCCAATTCGAAAATGGTGAAAATAAAATAAACCCTCGGATCTGGTATAATTGCCCAACAATTCCACACGTGTGCCCCTGGGACCGCACCTGCGGAAATACCATCGCAGGTGCGTAAACCCACTAAATAGCCTGGGGTCGCACCTGCAGTCAAATGGCCGCACCCGCGGCTCCGCATCTGCGAAAAACACACCGCACCTGCGAGGATTGGGGGATTGGGCTAAGTCCGCACCTGCGGGCTCCTCGACGAACCTGCGTGTCCGCACCCGCAGAAGGTCCATCGCAGGTGCGAGACACCATAACCAGCAATGATTCAGCTGTCTCCCAAGTGCTATTAACACCCGATGAGCATCCTAAACGTACCCGAGGTCCCCGGGACCCCGTCCAACCACACACAAAAGTCATATAACCTAACACGGACTCGCTCGAGGTTTCAGACCACATAAAACAACACTAACACGACGAATTAAACTAAAAGTCCATGAAAATTCTTCAAACTTCTATAAACATTAAGTTTTGCATTTAAGGTTCGAATTACGTCAAACTAAGTCCCTTTCTTAACAAATTTCACAGATAACACATATAAATCATATCGAACCTATACCGGGCTTCGAAACCATAATACGGGCCCGATATCACAGGTTTCACCTCAAATTTTATTTTCAAAAACCTTTATATTTTTCAGAAAATAATTTTCTTTAAAAATTCATTTCTCAAACTTGGGACCTCGGAATTCGATTTCGGGCATACGCCCAAATCCTATAATTTCCTACGACCATCAAATCACGGGTCCGAGTCCGTTTACCAAAAACATTGACTGAAGTCAACTTTATTCAAATTTCTAATACAAAATTATCATTTTTTTCACATAAAGGCTTCCCGGCTACACGCCCGGGCTATGCATGCAAATCGAGGTGAGATAGAAGGAGGTTTTCACGACCTCGGAACACATAATTATATAGAATATACGGGATGAACCTTTTGGGTCATCACAATCTCTCCCTCTTAAACAAATGTTCGTCCTCGAACGTGCTAAGATTCACTTTGAACTCATCCAATCACTGATTGCGCATTTCCAACACACACCCGCGGGTGATCCCACGTCACCCCAACCTACATAAGCCTGATGATACCATCACAACTGCCATATATCCTTCTCATCGTCATCAATAAGCCTCATACCTCAATTCCTCACCTTCTACTCATTTCCAAAAGACCCGATTCTATATCCATATCCGTCATTAGCCTCAACCAGCTACATCAACTCAGGTCTACGCCCATAAGGCATGGCCACACAACATAGCGCATCACACATAGGCTCAATAGCACTTTTGATCACCATAACTGCCCGAAATCAACTCAACATTGGAAGTTACTCCCACATATGGAAGAACTCTCTGTTTCCAAATCCCATAATACCGATAATGATGCAATAAACACGAAGACCTCATCAGTAGACACCTGAATCACCGAGTCACAGCTAACACCACCGAGCACACATCCCACAAACTGAACTAAAGAAGCACATAACGAAATGGCTGAATAGGAAAGATAGAAGCATATATAAAGGTACTATCAAACCAGCCCATAGGCATAACTCTCTATCAATACTGAATTACCAAAAGTAATATAACAAGAGAGAAACAAAGCATATGAAAAAATCACAAGGATTCCATCTTGATAAAAATTCCATCGCGGTACTCAGTCCGGTCCAAACATATCGAATCACAAGGAATCACGAGGGTCTCGCTCTCAACTCTACGACACATGTCGAATATATATCATACCAATAGAGATATCCCGCTAATTCGTCTCGGCTAACAAAATCATAGTGCTCACTTACTCACATATCAATGGAGTATCAAATCACAGCTCGAAAACAAAATACTCAGGAGAATCACATAAATCTTACCACAAAGGACGACATGGACTCACTTCCAGTTTCACCACTAGCAAGAATGAATAAAACCATGATAGACACGGCTACTAGTCATAGAATCTCCCAACAAGAGCAAGCACAAAAATAGAGTGCAATACATGAAACTCACTCATAAATGAGACAACAAATAATGGGAACTCGTCCTGACCAACAAGACTATAGTGAAATACAATGGTACCCCACTTCAGCACATCAAGCCATACTTGGGTGATGATATCCGATACGATGGCCTCTAGCCTACTATATGCAACACATCAACGGGTCAGGCCTCCCCCTCTTAAGAGCCTTCTATCCACCTGAACACTCTGCTATAAGTCTCCCACCTGAATCCTGGAACAATCTCTCACCCCGTGGATAACATCTCCACACTAAAAGCAATCTCTTTATCGATGTGGCTGTGGAAGACATACGATACGGATCCTTTGAGACCCATGAATATCTGAAATGCTCCCATGCAAAGCTGGTAATGCAACTGAATTGGTTGACCCAAGATTCTCTACCGTGCCTGAGTCCCTCAATGAATCTATGGACTCGCCTCCTAACTGAAGCAACCAAGTGAGGTGTATATCTGACCAACTCACTGAATCTGACGGCGTACTCCAATGGTGACATAGCGCCCTGACGTAGTTGCTCAAACTCCGTGCGCTGTATATCCCGACGGAACTGAGGTGCCACTCCCTCAAAACATCTCCGAAAACTGAATCCATGCTAGTAAAGCTAACTCGCCATGCTACCCCAACTCATATGCCGCCACCACTAATAAATCCACTACTCTGGACCTGAGACATGAAAAAAGCAATCCCGCTCGTCTCTATAACACTTGAAGTACGAAGAATATGGTGACACTCTCCAGAAAAACATGGGCATTACCTGCCGCCAATCCACTGAAAGATAGAAGGGTGGTACTTCCAGTACCTCTAAATCCCAATGTGCCCTAACTCTGATGTTTCTGTCCTAACCACGGGCTGAACTGAAAACACATGTCGTGCTTCCATGACAACTGGAACTTAACCAATATGATCTCGCTGCTCTAGAGTGTAGACGGTGGGAGTCTGAACTCCTCCCCTGATCTGTGAAGCAACTGGTGCACTAGAATCAACCCTGCCTGAGCCGATGTACCAATTGTACTCAAAACTAGCCTCCAGTCTTCTGAAGTCCAGGGTAGCAACAGGCACCCCCAGTACATATCCCCTAACTAGGACTACTAGCGACTCCTCAACGGCTGCTCTAGTAGGCATCTTAACTGCGGCACGTGCTCCTCGTTGGCCTCTGCCTCTGACCCTTGCGACATTTGCTTCGGGATAACATCATCTGGAACTGCCGCTCGTGTCCTCAACATCAATGAGAGAATGGGACGATAATTTCAAACTTCATTATCAATGAACTCGCACGATAGGAATGAAGGAAGTGAAATTGTCCTGATAGTCTCGTAGCCTCTCGAAGATAACTACAAACATCTCCGTACCGATCCGCAAGACTCTACCAACCCCGCTTATGACTCGTAGCACCTATGAACCTAGAGCTCATATAACAACTTGTCACGACCCAAATTTCACTCCGTAGGGTATCGTTATGGCACCTAGTCTTAGGGACTAGGTAAGCCTAACATTTACACTGGACAACAACAATAATAAAGGAATTTTAAGAATTTCAAAATAAAATTCTTGACAGAGTTTACAATTTCCCAAGACCCGATAAATACAAGTCATAAGCTCTACGAAATCCTTCTATCAAATCTAAGTACAATTGTCTAGGAATAAGTAAGTACAGTTGAATAGAAATAAAACAGAAAGGTGACTCCGAAGCCTGCGAACGCAACAGCAGGTTACCTTGAGTCTCCTCTGCAACGATCTGCGTAGCTACCAACAACAATAACCTGAAGTTGTACACAAAAATGTGCAGAAGTGTAGAATGATCATACCACAGCGGTGCCCAGTAAGTATCAAGACTAACCTCGATGAAGTAGTGACGAGGACTAGTCAAGACACCACCGGTCTAATAATTAAATAGGCATAGATTTATAAATGATCGAACCAAAATATCTATCTAAAGATTTCTCAATGTAATTAACGATACGATCGAACAATATAAAAGAAAATTCGATAATCACGATCAACGGACAGCATAATAGAAATATGCAAAGAGAATGGAAAGGATGCAATCCAAGTGGCGGAAACTACAATCCAACAAAAACACAAGCAACTCAGCACTACATCAATTTATTCACGTCAGGCCTTAGCCAATGACTCAATAAAACTGGTCAAACCTTCGAGTGAAAACCTTTAAATCGTGAGTTCATTTTGAAAACTTTAATGATATAATCATTTCGGAATAGAGAAATTTCTTCTTTGAAACATACTTTTTCTGAATGTATATTTATATATTTTTTATAAAGAGAAATCTTTATAACATAGTCTCTTCATATACGGGGTGTTCAAATACACTTTCCCAAATACTGCTCTTTCAAGTATCATCAAAATATGTGATGTTCAAAATATATTTTCGCAAGTACTGCTCTTTCAAATATCATCAAAACACGTGATATTCAAAATATATTTTCCTAAGTACTGCTCTTTCAAATATCATCAAAACATGTGATGTTCAAAATATATTTACCCAAGTACTGCTCTTTCAAATATCATCAAAACACGTGATGTTCAAAAAATATTTTCCCAAGTACTGCTCTTTCAAATATCATCAAGACACGTGATGTTCAAAATATATTTTCCCAAGTACTGCTCTTTCAAATATCATTCTGCAAGACAAATGTTTTTTTTTCAAATACTACTTTCGAAAAGAAGTCCTTTAGACATAATTTTTCCTGGAGATAATTGCTTTTCAACTATACTTTTCAATATATATATTTATATCTTTCGATTCAAATCTCCTCAATCATAAAACTACCAAAACTCAGTCTGCCACTCAGAATTTGTCATGCAATGCAGTTTAGAGGGAAAGCTTCAGGATCTCTATCCGTAGTCCCAAGTTAAATATGCGATGCAGTGCAGAGGGAATGCTCCTGGATCTCTGTCCGTAGTTCCAATTTAAATATGTGATGCAATACAGGGGGAAATCTCCCGGATCTCTGTCCGAGTCCCAATTTAAACATGTGATGCAGTACAAGGGGATAGCTCCCGGATCTCTGTCTGTAGTCCCAATTTAAACATGTGATGCAGTACAGGGGAAAGCTCCCGGATCATTGTCCGTAGTACCAATTTCGATATGTAATGCAGCCACTGAGACAAACAACTAGAATGCGACAAAACCAATATATATTTCCACGACCGACGCGAAAGCAAACAAGGCCGAATACATAGTACGATGAGCAAATCAATACAAAGACTTAAATCACAAATGTGGTAAAAACTCGCTCATAAGAAGTAGCCACTGAGAGGAATGCCAAGCACAAATAGAGAACAACATAACGAGGGGAAGACAAGACAAATATAGAAACGATTCTATACATTCAAGTTCGCAACCAAGAAACCAAATCATCCCGGCAAGGGAATCAGCTATAACCAATCTCACTTAGACAATTAACTTCAGCGAATAAACTCAGTTTGAACAATGCTCAGTAAATAGGCAGCATATGAAGGAAGACATAGCATAACGGTAGGAAAAACAAAGTCTTCATTTAAGTCAGTTAAGATCATATAAGAATCAAGGAATGCTAGGCAAGTACTTCTAACTTGAACAGGAGGAGATGAGATTAGAAATCAGGAATTCAGATATAACAAGTTCAATTCATATACGGGGAACATAAGGACCCAAAAAACTTAAAGGGCAATCTATTTGCAAATAAGTTCGAGTACACACTCGTCAACTCATGTACGCAGACTACAATCAACATAGAAGACTCAATCCTAAGGGGTAGTTTCCCTACACAAGGTTAGGCAAGATATGTACCTTGACTGCGCTAACCAACTCAATACCATGCTCTTGCCACAATTACCCAACTCCGGGTGGCCTAAATCTAGACACGATTGCATAGAGTAAATATCATCGCAAGGAAACAAAATAATTAATAAGTCAAAAGCTAATACGCGAAATTAGGAAATTTGCCCAAAAAGTTCCCCCGTCCCACGTCTCGAAATCGGCTAAAACTTATATTTTCCGGACACCCATTCGCTCACGAGTTTAAACATATGAAATCTCTCAAATCGGAAGTCAAAAACCCAATCAAAACTCAATAATTTGGTTTATGAAGTTTATCCCATTTTCTACCCAAAAATTTCGAAATTAAAGGTTGGATTTAAGATTGGAATCATGGAAATTGGTCAATAATGGATAGAAATCACTTACCCAAGTTACCCAGGTGCAAAAGTATCCAAAAATAGCCTCTCCCGAGCTCTCCAAATCGAAAATGGTGAAAATAACATAAACCTCGGATTTGATATAATTTCCCAGCAATTCCGCACCTGCGCCCCTGGGACCGCACCTGCGGAAATACCATCGCAGGTGCGAAAACCCACTAAAAAGCCTGGGGTTGCACCTGTGATCTAATTGTCGCACTCGCAGCTCCGTATCTGTGGAAAACACACTGCACCTGCGAGGATTGGGGGATTAGGCTAAGTCCGCACCTGCGAGCTCTTCGACGCACCTGCGGAAGGTCCATCGCAGGTGCGAAACACCAGAACCAGCAGTGGTTCAGTTGTCCCCCAAGTGCTATTAACACCCGATGAGCATCCTAAACGTACCCGAGGTCTCCGGGACCCCGTCCAACCACACACACAAGTCATATAACCTAACACGGACTCACTCGAGGTTTCAAACCACATAAAACAACACTAACACAATGAATTAAACTAAAAGTTCATGAAAATTCTTCAAACTTCTATAAACATTAAGTTTTACATTTAAGGTCCGAATCACGTCAAACTAAGTCTGTTTCTTAATGAATTTCACAGATAACACATATAAATAATATCGAACCTATACCGGTCTTCGGAACCATAATACGAGGCCCGATATCACAGGTTTCACCTAGAATTTCATTTTCAAAAACCTTTATATTTTTCAGAAAACAATTTTCTTTAAAAATTCATTTCTCAGACTTGGGACCTTGGAATTCGATTTCGGGCATACGCCCAAATCCTATATTTTCCTACGGACCCTCTAGGACCGTCAAATCACGGGTCCGAGTCTGTTTACCAAAAACATTGAATGAAGTCAACTTTATTCAAATTTCTAATACAAAATTATCATTTTTATCAGTTTTTCACATAAAGGCTTCCCGGCTACACGCTCGGGCTATGCACGCAAATCGAGGTGAGATAGAAGGAGGTTTTCATGACTTCAGAACACATAATTAGATAGAATATACGGGATGAACCTTTTGGGTCATCACAATCTCCCCCTCTTAAACATACGTTCGTCCTCGAACGTGCTAAGATTCACTTTGAACTCATCCAATCAGTGATTGCGCATTTCCAACACACACCCGTGGGTGATCCCACGTCACCCCAACCTATATAAACCTGAGACACCATTACAACTGCCATATAGCCTTCTCATCATCATCAATAAGCCTCATACCTCAATTCCTCACCTTCTAATCATTTCCAAAAGACCCTATTCTAAATCCATGTCCGGCATTAGCCTCAACCAGCTACATCAACTCAGGTCTACGCCCACAAGGCATGGCCACACAACATAACACATTACACATAGGTTCAATTGATCACCATAACTGCTTGAAATCAACTCAACATTGACAGTTAGTCCCACATATGGAAGAACTCTCTGTTTCCAAATCCCATAATACTGATAATGATGCAATAAACACAAAGACCTCATCAGTTGACACCCAAATCACCGAGTCACAGCTAACACGACCGGGCACACATCCCGCAAACTGAACTAAAGAAGCACATAACGCAATGGCTGAGTATGAAAGATAGAAGCATATATAAAGGTACTATCAAACCAGCCCATAGGCATAACTCTCTATCGATACTGACTTACCAAAAGCAATATAACAAGAGAGAAGCAAAGGATATGAACAAATCACAAGGATGTCATCTTGATAACAAAATCATAGCGCTCACTTACTCACATCTCAATGGAGTATCAAATCACAGCTCGAAAATAAAATACTCAGGAGAATCACATAAAGCTTACCACGAAGGACGACATGGACTCACTTCTAGTTTCACCACTAGCAAGGATGAATAAAACAATGATAGACACGGCTACTACTCATGGATTCTCCCAACAGGAGCAAGCACAAAAATAGAGTGCAGTACATGAAACTCACTCATAAATGAGACAAAAAATAATGGGAACTCATCCTGACCAACAGGACTATAGTGAAATACAATGGTACCCCACTTTAGCACATCAAGCCATACCTGGGTGATGATATCTGATACGACGGCCTCTAGCCTACTATATGCAACACATCAACGGGTCGGGCCTCCCCCTCTTAGGAACCTTCTATCCACCTGAACACCCTGCTATAACTCTCCCACCTGAATCCTGGAACAATCTCTCACCTTGTGGCTAACATCTCCATACTGAAAACAATCTCTCTATCGATGTGCTTGTGGAAGACATACGATACGGATCCTAAGAGACCCATGAGTATCTAAAACACTCCCATGCGAAGCTGATAATGCAACTGAACTGGTTGACCCAAGATTCTCTACCGTTCATGAGTCCCTCAATGAATCTGCAGACTCGCCTCCTAACTTAAGCAACCAAGTGAGGTGTATATCTGGCCAACTCACTGAATCTGACGGTGTACTCCAATGGTGACATAGCACCCTGACGCAACTACTCAAACCCCGTGCGTTGTATATCCCAACGGAACTGAGGTGCAACCTCCCTTAAAACATCTCTGAAAACTGAATCCATGCTAGTAAAGCTAACTCGGCCAAGATACTCCAACTCATATGCCGCCACCACTGATCAATCCACTACTCTGGACCTGAGACAAGACAAAATCAATCCCGCTCGTCTCCACAATACCTGAAGTACGAAGAATATGGTGACACTCTCCAGAAAAACCTGGGCATTACCCGCCACCAATCCACTGAAAGATAGAAGGGTGGTACTTCCAGTACCTCTAAATCCTAAGGTGCTCTACCTCTGATGTTGTTTTCCTAACTACGGGCTGAACTGAAAGCACATGTCGTGCTGCCATGACAACTGGAACTTTACCAATATGATCTCGCTGCTCTAGAGTATAGACGGTGGGAGTCTGAACTCCTCCCCTGATCTGTGAAGCAACTGGTGCACTAGAATCAACCCTGCCTGAGCCGATGTACCAATTGTACTAAAAACTGTGCTCCGGTCTTCTAAAGTCCGGGGTAGCAACAGGCACCCCCAGTACCTGTCCCCTAACTAGGTCTACTGGCGACTCCTCAACGGCTGCTCTGGTAGGCATCTTAACTGCGGCACGTGCTTCTCGTTAGCATCTGCCTCTGACCCTTGTGTCATTTGCTTCGGGGTAACATCATCCGGAACCGTGGCTCGTGTCCTCAACATCGGTGAGATAATGGGACGATAATTTCAAACTTCAAGATCAATGAACTAGCACGATAGGAATGAAGGAAGTGAAATTGTCCTAATAGTTTCGTAGCCTCTCGAAGATAAGTACAAACGTCTGCGTACCGATCCGCAAGACTCTACCAAACCCTCTTATAACTCGTAGAACCTATGAACCTAGAGCTTTGATGCCAACTTATCACGACCAAAATTTCCCTCTATTGGGTATCGTGATGGCACCTAGTCTTAGGGGCTAGGTAAGCCTAACATTTACACTGGACAACAACAATAATAAAGGAATTTTAAAATTTCGAAATAGAATTCTTGACAGAGTTTACAATTTCCCAAGACCCGGTAAATACAAGTCATAAGCTCTAGGAAATCTTTCTATCAAATCTAAGTACAACTGTCTAGGAATAAGTAAGTACAGTTGAATAGAAATAAAACAGGAAGGTGAATCAGAAGCCTGCGAACACAACAACAGGTTACCTTGAGTCTCCTCAGCAACGATCTGCGCAACTACCAACAACAATAACCTGAAGCTGCACACAAAAATGTGCAGAAGTGTAGTATAAGCACACCACAGTGGTGCCTAGTAAGTATCAAGACTAACCTCGGTGAAGTAGTGACGAGGACTAGTCAAGACACCACCGGTCTAATAAGTAAAAAGGCATAGATGTATAAATGACCGAACCAAAATATGTATCTAAAGATTTATCAATGTAATTAACGATACGATTGAACAATACGATAGAAAATTCAATAATCACGATCAATGGATAGCATAGTAGAAATGCGCAAAGAGAATGGAAAGGATGCAATCCAAGTGGAGGAAACTACAACCCAACAAAAACACAAGCAACTCAGCATTACCTAAATTTATTCACGTCAGTCCTTAGCCAATGACTCAATAAAAATGGTCAAACCTTCGAGTGAAAACCTTTAAATCGTGAGTTCATTTTGAAAACTTTAATGATATAATCATTTCGGAATAGAGAAATTTCTTCTTTGAAATATACTTTCTCTGAATGTATATTTATATATTTTGTATAAAGAGAAATCTTTATAACATAGTCTCTTCATATACGGGGGGTTCAAATACACTTTTCCAAATACTGCTCTTTCAAGTATCATCAAAATACGTGATGTTCAAAATATATTTTCCCAAGTAATGCTCTTTCAAATATTATCAAAATACGTGATGTTTAAAATAGATTTTTCCAAGTACTTCTCTTTCAAATATCATCAAAACACGTGATGTTCAGAATATATTTTCCAATTACTGGTCTTTCAAATATCATCAAAATACGTGATGTTCAAAATATATTTTCCCAAGTACTGCTCTTTCAAAGACCATCATACTGCAAGACAAATTTTTTCTTTCAAATATACTTTCGAAAAGAAGTCCTTTAGACGTAACTTTTCCTGGAGATAATTGCTTTTATATATATATATATATATATATATATATATATATATATATATATATATATCTTTCAATTCAAACCTCCTCAATCATAAAACTACCGGAACTCTGTTCACCACTCAGAATTTGTCATGCAATGCAGTACAAGGAGAAAGCTCCCGGATCTCTGTTTGTAGTCCCAATTTAAATATACGATGTAGTACAGGGGGAAAGCTCCCGGATCTCTGTCTGTAGTCCCAATTTAAATATACGATGTAGTACAGGGGGAAAGCTCCCGGATCTCTGTCTGTAGTCCCAATTTAAATATGCGATGCAGTACAGGGGGAAAGCTCTCAGATCTCTGTCTGTAGTCCTAATTTAGATATGCAATGCAGCCACTGAGACAAACAACTAGAATGCGACAGAACCAATATATATTGCCACAACTGGCGCGAAAGCAAACAAGGCCGAATACAAAGTGCAATGAGCAAATCAATACAAAGACTTAAATCACAAATGTGGTAACAACTCGCTCGTAAGAAGTAGCCACTGAGAGGAATGCCAAGCACAAAGAGAGAACAACATAACGAGGGGAAGACGACAAATATAGCAATGATTCTATACATTCAAGTTCGCAACTAAGAAACCAAATCATCTCGGCAAGGGAATCGGCTATAACCAATCTCACTTAGACGATTAGCTTCACCGAATAAACTCAGTTTGAACAATGCTCATTAACTAGGCAGCATATGAAGGAAGACATAGCATAACGGTAGGAAAATCAAAGTCTTCATTTAAGTCAATTAGGATCATATAAGAAACAAGGAATGCTAGGTAAGTACTTCTAACTTGAATAGGAGGAGATGAGATTAGAAATCAGGAATTCAGATATAACAAGTCCAATTCATATACGGGGAACATAAGGTCCCAAAAATCCCTAAAGGGCAATCTATTTGCAAATAAGTTCGAGTACACACTCATCACCTCGCGTACGCGTACTACAATCAACATAGAAGACTCAATCCTAAGGGGTAGTTCCCCCACACAAGGTTAGGCAAGATACTTACCTTGATTGCGTTAATCAACTCAATACCATGCTCTTGCCACGAGTACCCAACTCCGGGTGGCCCAAATCTAGACAATTCGATTGCATAGAGTAAATATCATCATAAGGAAACAAAATAATTAATAAGTCCGAAGCTAATACGCGAAATTAGAAAATTCGCCCAAAAAGTTTCCCCGGTCCATGTCTCGAAATCGGGTAAAAATTATATTTTTTGGATACCCATTCACTCACGAGTTTAAACATATGAAATTTCTCAAATCGGAGGTCAAAAACCCAATCAAAACTCAATAATTTGGTCTACGAAGTTTATCCCATTTTCTACCCAAATTTTTCAAAATTAAAGGTTGGATTTAAGATTGGAATCATGAAAATTAGTCTATAATGGATAGAAATCACTTACCCAAGTTACCCAGGTGCAAAAGTCTCCAAAAATTGCCTCTCCCGAGCTCTCCAATTCGAAAATGGTGAAAATAACATTAACCCTCGAATCTGATATAATTGCGCAGCAATTCCGCACCTGCACCCCTGGGACCGCACCTGCTGAAATACTATCGCAGGTGCGAAAACCCACTAAAAAGCCTGGGGTCGCACCTGCGGTCAAATGGCCGCACCTGCGGCTCCGCATCTGCGGAAAACACACTGCACCTGCGAGGATTGGGGGATTGGGCTAAGTTCGCACATGCGGCTCCGCATCTGCGGAAAACACACTGCACCTGCGAGGATTGGGGGATTGGGCTAAGTCCGCACATGCGAGCTCCTCGATGCAGCTGCGTGTCTGCACCTACAGAAGGTCCATCGCAGGTGCGAGACACCAGAACCCGCAATGGTTCAGCTGTCTCCCAAGTGCTATTAACACCCGATGAGCATCCTAAACGTATCCGAGGCCCCGGGACCCCGTCCAACCACACACACGTCATATAACCTAACACGGACTCGCTTGAGGTTTCAACCACATAAAACAACACTAACACGATGAATTAAACTAAAAGTCCATGAAAATTCTTCAAACTTCTATAAACATTAAGTTTTGCATTTAAGGACCGAATCACGTCAAACTAAATTCGTTTCTTACCAAATTTCACAGATAACACATATAAATCATATTGAACCTATATCGAGCTTCGGAACCATAATACGGGCCCGATATGATAGGTTTCACCTCAAATTTTATTTTCAAAAACCTTTATATTTTTCAGAAAATAATTTTCTTTAAACATTCATTTCTCGGACTTGGGACCTCGGAATTCAATTCCGGGCATACGTCCAAGTCCCATATTTTCCTACGGACCCTCCAGGACCGTCAAATCACGGGTCCGGGTCCGTTTACCAAAAACGTTGACTGAAGTCAACTTTATTCAAATTTCTAATACAAAATTATCATTTTTATCAGTTTTTTTCACATAAAGGATTCCCGGCTACACGCCCGGGCTGCGGACGCAAATCGAGGTGAGATAGAAGAAGGTTTTCACGAACTCGGAACACAGAATTAGATAGAATATACGGGATGACCATGTTGGGTCATCACAAAAAACTTGTAAGGAAAAAAGAGTATAATGCGTATTAATTCCCCGTGATGAGACAATCAATTCACATCTTTGAGCCTTCGCATTCTAATCTTGTAAACTATCTTCAAAAGATCATTGGTAGAGTTTGATAAACAAATCATCCATATTAACTTGAATGAGTATGTTGCACCTTAAAATTATCATTCTTGATAGATGTGTAATGTCTGCATATTATGTCGTGGAATGGCCTTTTCAATATCTCCATAGAGGTAAAATTTTTGCTATCAGATTATCATGGATATAATTACAAGATACAAATGTGCACAAATTTCATTTGGTATGTGGTACTTTAAGACCAAGAATTATATATGCTTTAAGCGATTTAAATCCTTCAGGGATTAACATATAAGTTAAGTCATATAAGCCATATAAATAGACTTTAGATGCATATCAAGTTTTCATGCAATGCCAGACATATAAGATCGATAAAAGTGATTGCACACACCATTGACTTTATACTTTCAAGTGTTTAAACTGCAAGTTCAAAACTAATGCCTCTCATGTGAAACCAATTCTACTTCAATTGCTTCTCTAGACTTAAGATCCTTATATATATTTAGCGTTATCATAGATGTAGCCGACGAATATTTTATTTTGATTTCCACCTCCTTTTGTTCATAATGACATAACATAGAGATCTCTTCATTCATATTTTCAAGTACCTGAACCTCTCTTGAGATTTTATGAAGTGTTATGTCATATGACCTTATAGATCACTTGCCTTCTTATTATGATCATTTGCTCATCTTCTTTATCAAGAATTTTATTTGAAACCAATTTGTATATATGCTTTAAGTGTACCTGTAATGACCTGACCGGTCGTTTTGAGTATTTTAGCCCCATTTTCCCTATTTGATACTTTACTTATGTGTATTTATGGCTACATGACTTTCTAAGGTGCTTGATTTAGTTTTGGTGAGGTTTTGGAGTGAATTGTGACACTTAGTCCCAAGGTTGGAAGCTTAAGTTGTAAGGGTTGATCGGAGTTTGATTTTTGTATAAACGACTCCAAAACGGAGTTTTGATGGTTCCAATAGTTTGTATTGTGATTTCGGACTTAGGTGTATGTCCGTATGTGAATTTAGAGGTCCATAGGTTGGATCCGGTGCTTTTTGGTAAAAGTTGAAAGTTGAAGGTTTGGAAGGTTGATGACTGAAAGTTGACTTTGATGGTATCGGGTTCGGATTTTAGTTCTAAGAATTGGAATAAGTCCGCTAGGTCATTTGAAACTTGCATGAAAAATTTAAGGTCATTCTGAGTTGTTTAGGCTTGTTCGGGGTTTGATATTGTTTTGTGTGATTTGAGGCCTCGAGCAGGTCTGTTTTATATTTTAGGATTGGTTAGTGTGATTAGACAGGGTCCCAGGGGCCCCGAAGATGTTTCAGATTGAGTTCACGTCATTTTCGGACGTAGTTGTATTATGAAGGTACAGGGATTCTGGTGTTTTCGCATCTGCAGGGGCCTTGGGCATAGATTCAGAGCCACATATTCGGTTTTTGTTATGTAGGTGCGAGGTAGTCCTGGACAAGGAAGTCCGCATATGCGTACATGGTTCTATAGAAGTGTATCCGCTTCTACGAGGAGGGGGCCGCATAAGCAAAATTTGGTTGGGGGAGCAGGGATCACAGATGCGAAAGGTTTACCGCAGGAGCGGGTGCACAAGTGCGGGAGGTTGATCGTAGAAGCGGTAGGTTGGAACCCGCGGATGCGAGATTTTAACCGCAAATGCGGTACCGCATGTGTGATGTTACGGACCGCAATGTTGTATTTCGAAAGGTTTTGATTGTTTTCTCATTTTGGGAGTTGTGGAGCTCGGGTAGGGAAGGGAAAATTTTTAGAGGGCTTTTCATCACAATTAAAGGTTTAAGTGATCTTTACTCAATTTCGGTATTAGATATTGACTACGCATAGGTTATTACACCTAATTTTCATGAATTAAAGGTGAGAATTGGGGGGGGGGGGGGGTTGGACTATAATTTTAGAGAATGAGATTTGGTGATTTGAGGGTCGATGTGAGAATGGATTGGATAAAACATATATATGGACTCATATCAGAATGGATGTTCAGAATACTGAGTTTTGTCGGGTTCCGCGGTTCGGGCCCGAGGTTGACTTTTTTATTTTTGTTAAAGATCTTGGATTTATCATTTGGAATTGTTTCCTATGGCTTTTATTGATGATATTAAGTTCTTTTGGCTAGATTCGACGCGTAAGAAAGGCTTATTAGACGATTGATTTGGCATGCTTGAGGTAAATATCTTACCTAAACTTAGTTGATGCACTGGTTGCCTGCGTTATTTGTGATCATAGCTACGTGCTATGGGTGGCACACATGTGTGGGGCTAAGACCATGTGCGGGTACCGGGTATTATCCTTACTCGTGATAGTGCTTAGGCTATGATATGCCTTGAATCCACTATTAAGCTTCATGTTGTGTTGCCTCTCTTATTTGTACCTTTGTTGTGAGTTAGTTGAGTCATGTTTGAGGTTACATAGAGGTCAATCTCCTAATTGTCTTTGTTTGTATTTAAAATTAAATTATAGAATTTCAAGAAATTAAAAGAGAAATTAAGGTAAAATACGTAACATAAATTCTGAATTTATTCTTGAAGGAAGTTCATGGAATAATTGACAATCAATATACTCAATATTATGTACAAGTTGAGCACATGCACGTATCTCAAAGTCAGGTGACTAAAGCAGATTCCTAATGTAGGAATATCAATGCATTCACGCAAGAGCCTCACACAAATTCCTATATCTTCTCTCCACGGGTGGTTTAACTTCTCAAATATTGGATAATTAATAGTATACCTACAAATTAAAACGACCATCTCCACTTAATTGGTTAGAGTTTCATGCTGATAACGTGTTATAAAACAATAAAAGAAGAAGAGTATTGTAAAGAAGAGTAAAGAGAAAGAGAATTCTTATTGATTTGAGATGAAATTACAATGAGGTACAACCCTTCTATTTATAGAAAAAGGTGACTTAGCCACAAAGTAACAACATATAGTAGTTTCATAAAATATAAAATCCAAATATTCTCTACCAAGTAAACTATGCGCCTAAGTTGTAGCAAGTGTAATCTTCATGCTATCACCTGCTTACTGTTATACCTTTGCCAAATCATGAATAAAGACAACTTGGAGGAATGGTAATGGACAAGGATTAGCAATTGGCATCTCCTGATTGGGTCACCACAATGATCTTTTCATCAAAGACTGTTTTATATATATGATGAAACAGGAAACCGAGGATATAGCAAGCGAGGAACCTTTAGATATTTATTCCTACAGTACTGACGAAAACAAGCCAGCGATGAGGTGGGGAAGCCAAATTGATTTTTGTTATTAAGTACATTTTTTTTTGGTATTTCCAACCACTTAATAGATCCCAATTTTGAATGGTTAACATCTATAACAAAGCATTTATATCATCACAATTCTATTCGTTCAACATTTCTATAAAGATAATATGTCACCATTATTCCATCCCTTCCCTTTCACCCCCACAAACTGTCTTAGATATCACCAACCACCACCTGCAACCACCATCATCACCACAATCATGACCATCAACCAACACCACTACATTCAGCAACTGTCATCGTTTGTCATCACCATCACCAACTACAATATAATTTCTTTAAACTTATATTATTAATTTTTTAATAAAGACAAATTTTATACGCTCAAATAGTAAAAAAATAATAAGTTTTATTTTTAGTATTAAAACAATATATTAATATTATAAATGAATAATATATTCAAATTTAAACGTCTTAATCTTAATACACATCCACATATACAGATGTTTATTTAAATTCAAATGTCTTCCTAAAAAATAAATCGAGCCTCAGTCTTCTTGAACCAACCAAAATAATAAGTATAATTTAAATGTAACCCCCACAAGCAAATTGGAAAAATAAACTAAAAGAGAAAGAAAACTAAGGTGCTCAGGTAGGGGAAATTCCAAGAACGACAGATAACATTAGTCTATCATAAACAATGCATTAGCAAAATTAAACAAAGTCGTTTTTGACATAGTTGAAATAAAAATAGTAAGTTGCTTAAGTAGCATCCATTCTCAAGCATCCCATGATGGAGAATGAAATCTTCTTCCTAGTTATAATCCAAACATAGGCTTATACATATAAAGAGTATCAAATTTCAGCTCAAATTACAGAGAAGGAGACAGAGAGAGTGACAGAGAATTGAAGATGACCTGAGTCCTAACCATGGTTGATGAGTCTAGTTGAAGAAGTACCCAAGAGACCCCAAAATATCTCCCTAAGGTAACTAACTTCTGATGCATTGGAACTCCATATCCATTTAATGGAGTTCCTGAAAAAGTTAATGCAATATGATAAAGCTAAACAGATTAACCAATACTATCCACTATCCCTCCTACATTTTAAAGTAAAAAGGGCTAAAATTACCTAATTCTAGCCCCCACCTAGACTTTTTACAACATTAAAAACAAACATCAACAGTAAATTCAGACAATTCCTCTTTATCCTCAAGAGACATTGCTGGCTTGTTAGACACATAGTGTGTGATTATCAAAATGAAAATTTAAAAAGATTTTCAAAAGCTGATTGATCCTAGTCTAAGTTCTAAAATCCTAAGACTAGTTAATAGTTAGCAGTAACAAAAACTTGGGACATCCTCATGCCCATGATTTCACAAATATTTCTATAACATCTACAAGTTAATAGGAGTAGCTTAAGTTGGAGGGATTAGCCATTTCAAGATCCACATTAAGGTGAAGTTGAAAAGACTACAAGTTGGAAAATTCTTGAATTTACAGTTTTTTTTTTAAAAAAACTAAAACTAAATCGGGACATTTTAGTTGAGCCCTTCACAGGCAAAATCTTAAAAACAATTTGCTCAGCCTTTTCCAGGGCTAAGCTTTATAAAAAAAGAAAGATAAAAGATGATGACCAACTCAGCTCTTTTGATAGCTTCAGCTGGTGATGATGAGATGCATATGCATGCTTTGTTTCTCTCTTGAAGGACCCTTTCCTTACAAGAGAAGAAATGGTATGGAGAATTTTTACTCCACAGTTTTTTGAACGTACCCCTTTGGGGGGCCTTAAGCTTCTGGATAAAGCCCGTGTTCCATACACGGGCCTCCATTTGACTAAGAGAAAGATGCAAGAGAACCATGGTTAGGCCAAAGATCCTTCAGTATTTTTTTTCAGGTACCATTGTAGATGATCAATGTTATATCGATCTCTCTTGACCAGTTGGCAATTATAAGTCTCTCTTAACGATGAGGTATTGGTGCACGCAGCGTCATTGTCATGCCTGTGGCACAGCAAAACAAACTGTCAAAGATATTAGTACCTCCTTCCCATCAGAAATCAATAGTAGTGCAACTAAATTAATGAAGAAAAAAAGGAGGGGTGGCTGGGATTACAGGAAATTCACATCGTGGAACTAGTTAGTAGCAGTTAGAATTCCTTTCAAAGATGTACTTTATTTCCTTCAATTATCACATAGAAAGGTATTAATGAAACAAATAAGAAACCAGATAATATTAATTAATGGTTGGTAGGCCATAATTTGATGGCGAGCTTTAAGTTTGTTGACAGTTAGGTGTATTGATATTGCTAAGTCAGAAACCATTGAGTCCATGGATTTCAATGCTAGCTTGAAAATAAGGCTTCTCTGAGATATAGAGGCCTTTTCTTAGTTGTAGTCTTAAATACATTGCAAACTGATCAAATTGACTCTGATTATTTCAAGTACATGTAGGTAAAGTGAAAAAGATAAATTTCCAAACATAAAGCAAACATTAATAAAAGGGTAAGGGCTTTAAGAAAGTGATGGTTCTCTTTTCCAATGCCTAATTTAAGTTTATGGCTGAACATAACATATTCTTTCACAAGAATTACTTCTTCGGTCGGTTTCATTCTATATGATTGACTAGATAAGTAGTTTAAAAACGAAAAAGACTTTTGACAAATATCAAAAGTACTTAAATCTCATGGTATTAAACAACGTAAAAATTAAAGAGAAGATTTGATCGGGTGTGATATACAAACCTGAATGCAGTGCAGGTGAGGGAGCAAGGGAAATGGGGGTACCATAGTGCTGTGCTGGGTAACTCCCGCCAGTGGAGTTGATAGCAGCAGCTGAATACTGGAAGATATGGTGGGGGTACTGAACCCCACCGTACCCCTGGCTGGCGGCTGTGTAGCCAGTGGTTGCTCCACCGTTTCCTTCTCCAAAATTCATGTAAGGGTAAAAGGCAGCAGCTGCACTGGATAACACACCACTAGCTGCAGTGCCATACACCGGATATTGGCTAGCTGCTCCTCCATACACGCTATAGTAACCCTGCACAAATTAACAAACATCTCATACTAATGTCTAGCATTACTCTACATTAATAATACTCCATCCGATCCGCATTTCATATGAAAGTGATTGATTGGACACCAAATTTAAGAATCTTTTTGTCACGTACCAAAAATATCATTTGAACTAGTGATCTTAAACATGTCATAATATTTCTGTGGTTGTAAGATAATATTATTAAGGTAAAATGAAGAAGGGAAGATTCATATCGCCACCCCAGCTTATTTGAGATTGGATATAGTTGTTACTTTTATTGTACAAGATAATGTTCATCATGGTAAACTGGGAAACTTAAATCAAATATAAAATGTACTATCATTTTTTTTAAAGAAATTAAAAAGGAAAGTAGCATACAGAAATAAAGTAAAGGGAGTATAATATTTACCAAAATAGAAATATTGACGGCATTCTGGTTTAAGTAATTTTGGAAAAGATTGAATTCCATTACAAGTACAGTATTTGTTTAGACTAAGAATTTGCTCAGAAGTCTGACAAAGTTTATTGACTGTAAAGGAGTAACTTTCATGCATCCCACAAACTGAAGTTCAAGATTCATGCCTTTTTTAGATGGGAAAAGGAAATAAAGGTCAACAATTAGCTTTTGACTAAAACCACATGATTCCTGCTTTGGACATCGTGCATTCCAACTGCGTCACCACAAACTTGTCTTTGACTTATAATACTCCGTTGTTTCAATTATGTAGCGTAATAAGATTAAGCGATAGGTAATTTTTCGAATGAATTAATAAAAAGATAATGTCACATCAAATGAAATAAATTAGATTCAAAATCATTCCTTTAACAACCAAGTAACATGCATACTGTAGTTCAACTTTTAAATGAAAGATACATAAGGAGTCGAAAGAAAAGGATGAGATAATGGGTACAAACCGTAGGGTAAGTGTAATCTGGCGAGTAGGGAGAGTACCTGACAGTTTGTCACAAGAAAACGAAACCAAAAAAACATTAGAATGTGAAACTTGGTATACAAGTTTTCTAAGTGAACAGTTTGAGAGTAATGTACAATATCTCAATTAATGCATGAGTCATTTCTTGTCCTAGGATGAGCTGTGTATACATGATAATGTCGACATTACCATGTTCACTCACTCACTGTACACACACAGTGAGTGAGTGAGTGAGTGAGTGAGTGAGAGAGGAGACATTATGATAAGATAGAAAAAAATGGTGGAATGAGTGAGCATGCGTGGATAGAATTAGAATCCTCCTGTATAATGAGGTGCTGTGTGTCACCAATGAGTTGGCATATGCACGTGAAGACTCACTCGTCCCCCCACCCCCCACCCCACCCCCCCCACAATGGAAAAAAAAAAACAAGTAATTGTATATATTACAGTTGTAGAAAATAAAAAGCATATTCTTTAAAATATAACTAGTGTCATACCCATAAAGATTGTAAGGGATGCCTTGTTGGATGGCATAATGAGGGAAGGTTGCTGCTGAAGGAAAAGCTGTGCCCAACCCACCTGCTGCTGCTGCTGCTGTTTGAAACCCTCCTTGAAAACCACTCATCACCCTAAAGTTCCTGCCTCCTCCTGCTTATTAAAATTAATTATAGTGTTTTAATTATAAGATCATACTAACCATAAAAAGGAAAACATAACTAGAAGAATGCTTGATGTAAAATCATGAAGCAGAAGTTTTCCTTATTAAACACAGTGGGTTTGGTAGAGTACTAGTATTAACGTGAGAGAAAAGGTAAAAATAAAACACACAAGGCATGGCAAAAAAAGTAAAAGGTGTTTTCTTGCACAGAAGAGAATGAGCTGTTATACTTTTGTAAAACATATCCTGTCACATGGTATACTGGTGGTGGTAAAGCAAAGAGCATCCTATATATAAAGTGGACTCTTATTCATAAATCCATGCCAACATACACACAATCTTAACAAAGAATTACTACAACTTTTTTCCCATAATGGGGAGAATATTCATCATGCTGCATGAAGAAGATATCTGCTTAAAAAGCAGTCAAAATTTACATAATGACCATCCACTAATTAATACTACTATCCAATGGATGTATATATGTACCATGTATATATATTAAAAGATTTGAATAAAAAAAAAGTACAACATGTAGTAACTACACCATTTGTGATGAAATATGCTAGAAAAATTACATGTGATAATAGGTATAAAGTAGTAATTTATAAGCTAGTGAAAAAGATGAAAATAATTATAGGTGTATACCATGTTTAGGGGTAGTAGGCTTAGATCTTTGAACACCCATGGAAGCAAGATTGCAGTTGGCCCTTCTACCATCAATGACAGGAGCAGCATCGACACAAGCTCTCATCGCTGCTTCTGGCTCACGAAATGTTACCTATTTTCAACATGATCATATATCAAACAAAAATACTTAAGAGATCTTCGCTACTACTTTCCTATCATTTCTTTTTTTTTTTTAAATGTAAAATGATCTCCACTTTTAACAAGACATGACTAATTAGATGGGGGAAAAAAAAAACATACAAAGCCATAGCCTTTGGATCGTCCAGTAGCCTTATCAGTGATGACAACAGCCTCCAGAATATCACCAAACTGTTCAAAGTATTTCTTCATAGTTTCCTTTTGAGTCTCCCAAGCCAAACCTCCTACAAAAACCTTTGTGTACGTCGTGTCCCCAAATTGACTTGATGGAGTCATCTTCTACTTAATTAATTTGATCGATCTGGGTATTACAAAGAGATCGATCTGAAGGATTTGAGAAAGTTGAGGAATTGGAAGAGAGACAATTAGGTCAGAGAGGAGAAGGAGGGAAAAAAAAAAGAAGAGGGAGAGAGAGAGAGAGTAAAATGGGAGGGAAGAGAAAGCAAAAGAAAGAGATAGAGGGGGAAAAAAAGGGAAGAGTTACGGACATGAAATTATTATAGTATACTCTGCCCTCAACTGCCTTTACACACTGGCTTCCTCTCACTCTCTTCACGCGCTCTTTTTTCTTCTTCCCCTTTTCCCCGCCACCACTTTTCAATCTCTAGATTTTTTTTTTTTAAATTTTATGATGGAGAAATATGATGATAGAATCTAGCAAAAATACTGTAATCTTCAAATTGTTAAATCCTTTTCCTTTATGTACGTCTAGAATTTTATTATTATTATTATTATTTGTAATTAGTTTTTGATTTATTTTGTAGTTTAAAATATGTTTTCATTTTTATTTATTTTTTAAACATCTTTTATTTGAAATTTGGATAGCTTCTTCATATCCGACATAATTCTTGGACTTAACATTAACATATGTACTTCTTAAGTACTCAATTACATAAGATAATGATATTAACTGATAGTGACACTATATTGGTTGCAAAATGCATGTGAAAGTATTTTAGGAATCCCATTTGTCACAATCAATTATTGAATTCACATTTATTAGAGCCCTTCTATTTCAAAGTGATTGTTTGTAATTTCACCTTCTATTCATTACTTGTGGAGTCATGTTTGATTTTGTTTCAAGTAATAGACGTGGATCACATTTTGTTCTATTTGATTATTGCATTTGAAAAAAAAAAAAACATTTAGAAAAATATATGCATTATTTTAACATGTGGAGGAAAGACAAAATATTTAACTTAGAATTAGAATATTTATGCTGTCTAAACTAACAACGCTTTCGAGCACAAAAATAGAATAGGTTCAAAGTAAAAATGCAAAAGTTCTTTGAACAAAGTTGCTAGTTGATTTGTGTTTTTTGGTTTGGAGAAGTGAAGCCATCTAAATCTATTCGCTTTATTAAATTGGAGAAGATAGCATTATCTTTAAAACTAAATGTATTTTGTGTAGAAAATATATTATAATTGTAATAAATTTTATACATAAGAAAAAAAAAAAAAAAAGGATAATGTCTTCATGTCATGATAAAGAAATGAACCACTAAAAAGGGGAGGATTGATACTATATGATTTTAGAAAGCGATGTTCTACCTTCAAATTGAACTTCCCAAATTTCCTGTGTATGACAATTTCGACGTGCTTCATTTATAGCCAATTAAATTAAAATGGAAGAAAAATGAAAATAAATAAAAAGAAATTTGAGAGGAAAGTGGTATACACATCAGTGGGGAGAGAGTAGGATAGTGAGTGGAGGGTGTATTATTATGTTTGGCCCAGGCTGGCTGTTGCTTTTTGATTTTTTAAAATGAAGGATATAAGATTAGGAAAGAAGGGCTGAGTTTGCAATATATTTACGGAACATACCAAGAGTGAGTGGCAAAAAACAGTGGGCAGAAACGGAACGGAACGGTCAACCGTCAAACCATCGGGGAAAGCATCTTCGCCAGTGTCTGCTCGTCCAAATTGTACTTTTTGATTAGGGTTTGGTGGGACAAAAACGAAATGAGAAAATAAAAAGAAAAGTTTTCAACTGTACAAATAATGTTTATGGCAGAGAAATAACGTTTCGTTCACTTATTAGTTCTGCAAAAATTATACTGCAGGAATTGCTATGCGTTAATTTTAGTGGTCATACTGAAAATACAGTAAGGATCGTTTGATTTGAATACGACTTATGTCGAAATAAATCATACTGGAATTATTTTTTATTTATTGTTTGATATGTTATATTAAATATGATAATTGTATAATTTATAAGAAGAATGTATAAGTTATATCGGTGCTAATTAATTCACACTCTATAAGGTATAAGTTATTTCGGTGTTAATTAGCAGTGATTTCAACTTTCAACATCACATGTGTTCGTATATGTTTCGTCCGCGTTAAAGGCTGCTGCCTCCCTACTTCTAACAGGGGTTATCGATATACCTCAAATTCAATTTTCTTTTGACATGAAATTCTCTTCTTCTTCTTTTTTGTCGTCCTTAATTAATTTATTTTAAAACTCTTAATTGTATATCATAAAAATATTTAAAGAATACTTACAACAGACTTGAAAGTGGTGTTTCAATTTTACTGTCATTCTTTCTTTATTGTCTTATTCTTCTTTTAACAATAATCACATGTAGCGTGGAGTAAGTTAAATATCTTCCCTAGCGCAAGAAAATTAAAAAAAAAAAAAAAATACTTATTTGGAATATCATAGTGGTAAAGCCAACTATCTAAAAAATTTCTCCTACTTTTTGCTATTTTCCCCCTTAACTCATGTACATACAACTAAACAATTAAGTGAATATTTATTTTTTTAAAAACTTTTTTTCCCCGAGGTTAACGAGGAGATCAATACTATATATAGATATGAACTGATGTGGGACTATAATTCCATAGTTTCGTATATTATTTACCTTGTATTTTACATGTTTTAATGATAAATTACACTTTATCTGCGTGTAATGGAATTTATTTTATGTGTAGGTAAATTGGAGATAAAAGCAGATGAAAGAGGAGACCTGTAAGTTGAAAGCGTGCTTGAGAACAATGAAAAGGAGAAAGCTGGCGATTTAACAGAATTTAACAGGATATGCATAAAACTTATCTGCACTCAGATTTATATTATATTTATGAATGCAAGACATATTTCATTTGTCAATGAAATATTGCTAAGTGATATGTATTCTCACTTTAATTTTTAACAACTTTTATTGAATTAGTTGATTTGGTATAAATAGTGAATGCGAGTAAATATTCACAAAAATTTCAACAAATATTAACTTTAGAACACATAATTAATTAATGCTTAAAATCTTAGAGTGAGTCCGTCAAACTTAAATCTTAAATCCGCTTCCATAGATCCATACAATGTGATTATTACATGTCATATATATGGACTATAGCAAGAAGCACAAGCAGGAAGAGGAGAATGTGGGCAGTGGCAGAGAGTGATGGCTCTTACAATACATTATATTGCTGGGTGTGCTGCGGACATAAATCATAACATTTTCTCGGTGTATTTTCTCTATGTCTTTTGTTGCATAATGTGGAGTGTACCCATGTTAATTTCTTTGACTTCAAAGACTCAAACATCCCTCACTAGCAAGTACTTTCATCCCAAATTGTCTTCCAAATGATGCCTTTCTTTTTAATTGTTAAAAAATTGATTACCAGTACAAAATGCATATGAAGTTTAACCTTAAAAAGGTGTTGTAATATGTTAGTACTATATGTCTGTAATTTAAGCTAATGGAATATATAATGCAATGATGCGTTATACCTTTGGGCCAAACAAATGGTCAACTACAAACCCTTTCTGTTCTTGTTCAATTGCAGAATTTAATGGCAAGCAAAGCCCTATTCCTCTTACATGGGCTTGACGATTTATTGTTGCGTTTTTATTAAGGGGTGAAAATGAAAAATGGAAGAGGCATCTTGGATTGCACCTCTCCTCTTTTCTACATTGTTACATTGTTTTTCAAATAAACAAAGTGTCAAGTGTGATTTGCTCTGTTTGTTGAGTTCGCCGAAGTTCTGTAATTTGGATTGCCAGTATTACAGAATAGTTTTTTCGTTCTATCCTGGGAGGAAGTAATCCATAACCTTGGGCAACAGTGAGGGAATTAAATTCCTTAAGGACACACAAGCAACTTGTGGGCTCGGAAATTATCTTATGTTTTGTTTATTGAACTAACATTTCTTTACTTCTCTGATTTTCTGGTTTCGAATTACCAACAAGCTTAAGGAATTTAGATATATCTTCTGATTGCGTTTTCCAAGCATATATAATGCAATGTTGGTGCATTTGGAAAATAAATTTCAAAGATGATTTTTAGCATTTGATCGTGGCTCTTTAAGTTTGGACTTTTGGTTGATCACATTCTAGTAACTAGAACACAAGGAAGTCAAGTGAAATTCTCCAAGCATAATTGATGTCGAAGGACATGTTAGAGAAGCAAATTAAATTACATCTCTTACTTATCTTTTGTTAATCCTTTCTTATCAGTTCCAAGTTGATTTGCAATGACTAAACTTTCCATTATCCAAAAAAGGCTGCCGATTTTATTTTTCGGACACAAAATATTGAGAGACCGTAAAGCATGGCTATCGATCATGTTGGATCAAATAGTGAAATGCGGCATGGAAAAAGATCTCAAAAAAGAAGAAATAATCAAGTCACGCTTGACTTGATTTGTCATATGAATTGATTATTCTAACAAGTACATTCTATTCTCCTTCCACTTTTTCCTTTTGGCTTTGTCAATATTTATATTATGGAGTATGGACACACAAAAAAATTATCGACAGAAGGTCTTTATTGCATTTGTGTGCAGTCAATTTTGTCTATGTGATTGCAGAAGAAGAAAAAAAATTCTTTCAAGTTCGGCCTATCCATTGAGCCGTAACTAGATTGTAATGATATCTTTTTTTTATGTAGTTTTTCATATGACAATCTAACATAAATAAGAGCAGAATAATTGTGATACCAAATATTGGTGAACACAACGAATCATCATGTGAGATTAACAATGTTCGAATGGTTGGTGTCTTTGTCTCTTATAGAAGATATTTTTCTGTAACGGTGCATTTAACCGTCCGCACCCATTGAAACCCTCTTCTAATGGGATTAAGTCAACATTATATGGGCATGATATTTCTTGTCTTAGAGAACGTTAGTTGTGATTTGCTCTAGAAAAGGTATAATATCACAAACCAACAGAAAGGGTATTTATTTTTTCTTTGTGATTTATTAATTAAGTTTCTATAAATCTGAGGTAGATTTATTACATGATGATCTCATATTAAATATTTGGAGTTATATGCATGCTTTGGAGTAGCATATACTTCCTAGTGAAAAACGGTATGTAACATGCATAAATTATGTGGAAGAGTATTTTCAATGTTGTAAGATATGAATTAGACTTACATTGATACTTGAAAGTATTCTTGAGATCATGAATGGAATATTTGTAAATATGAACATATATGTGTTTGATTAAAGAAAGAGGTCAAACTTTTTAAAGTATTATAATGGTTTAGTTGGAAAACCATTTGGAAAGGGAATTAAAATTTTCATGATTTTCTATACCTGTTATGGAGATTAAAATCTTCGTAATTTTCTATTCCTGCTTCGAGACCAAAATCTGCGTGATTTTTACTCGTTTGTTGAGATTAAAGTCTTCGTGACTTTCTACTCATTTGTCGGAAATTAAAGTCTAAGTGACTTTATACTCGTTCTAGAGATTAAAATCTTAATGATTTTCTACTCCAATTTATTATTCGGTTTGAAGATTAAAAACTTCATCATTTATTAAATTTGATTGTGTCACATATTACTCAGTTTGAAGATTAAAAACTTCACTGTTTATTAATTCTAAATGTGTCTGAATGGTTTGAAGATTAAAAACTTCACCATTTATTAATTCTGGCTCTATCGTGACACGAACAACAGTTCTTGTGCTTGACTCTACAAAGTAAAAGGGGCGGTGAATGTGAGTCTCATTTTGAAGAAATATGTTTGGAATATGGTATTATTTATCAAACGACAGCCCCTTAGTCATTGCAATCTAGTGGAATTGCAGAAAGAATAGAACGTTAAAGGAGATGATGAATGTCTTGTTGATAAGTTCTGATTTACTCCAGAACTTGTGGAAGGAGAGTTATTCTTACAGATAACCATATATTCAGTCGAGTTACCCATAGCAAGACGCAATCCATTCCATATAAAAGATGGAATGGAAGGAAGCCTAATTTAAATATTTTAAAGTGTGGGGGTACTTAGCTAAAGTGCAAGTTCCTAAACCCAAAAGGGTAGAGATCGGACCGAAAATTATTAATTGTGTTTTATAGGATATGCGACAAATAGTAAGACATATTATTTTCTAGTTCATAAATCAGAAAATTTCGAATTCATATTAATACGGTAATCGAATTAGATAATATTAAATTCTTTGAGAATATTTATCCGTATAAAAAGGAATGTGGGTCGTCTAGTGAATATCTAAGCGGCCTCGGGAAGAAGCAAAGGAAAGTACACCTAATGAGGTGAATCTAAGACGTAGTAAACATCAAAAGACAAGTACTTCCTTTGGACCAGATTTTCTGACATTCTTGTTGGAAAGTGAGCCTCAAACATTTAAATAAGCAATGTCTTGCTCGAAAGCTCAATGTTACAATGAGGTAGTCAATAGTGAGATAGAACCCATATTAAGTAATCATACTTGAGAAAATGATTGATCTTCCTCCAGAAAATAAATCTTTGGGTTCTAAGTGAATTTTCAGAAGGAAAATGAAAGTTGATGGTATTATTGAAAAATAGTAGGCAAGATTAGTTACCAAATGGTTTAGACAATAAGAATGTCTTGACTATTTTGACATATACTCGTTGGTTACGAGTATTGTATACATATGAATGTTAGTAGCATTGGATACAGTATATGGTCTTGAAATCCATCAAATGGATGTGAAGATATTTTTTTTTAAATTGTTATTTGGAAGAATAAATTCACATGGAACAACCAATGGTTTGTGGTTCTTGAAAAAGAAAAGAAGGTGTGCAGACGTGTTAAGTCTCTTTATGGACTAAAATAAGCACCCAATCAACGACATGCAAAATTTGACCAAATAATATTGTCAAATGATTTCAAAATTAATGAGTGTAAACAAATGTGTTTACATCAAGAATACTCCAAGTCATGTAGTCATTGTTTGAAATAACAGAAATGGCACATGGAATATTTGAAATGTGGAGGTGTTCAGCTTATGCTTGACAAAAGAAAATGTTAGACACAATATCTATATTATTTAGAAAAACTTTGCTATGGCAGTTAGTAAATTCATTACTTGTTCAATCTTAGTGATGACTAGTTGATGAAACTACCAATTCGAAGTTATCCACGTGCCTTTCCAGAAAGGATTTATTATTTCTTGAACATTTACGAAGGGGAGTCACCTGGAAGGTTGTGACTTTTCATGAAATGTGTGTTTGTATGTTTTGTATAAACATGACTGTTCATGAACGAATGTATTAATACGTTGGTCTATAATGAGGTGAATCAACCAATGAACATGACCAAAATCCATTGCAAGTTGGATTTATTTCATGAATGGAGGTTCTATAATTTGCATATCATATAGGCGTATGAATAAATAACATACAAATTCTTGAAAATGGCGGAGTGATTGATAAATGTGTTATATATTAAAAGTTTGTGGCCACAACTGATGCCAATCATTTCAGCTATTGTTATAATATACTAATGATACATTAAGTGTAGTCAATACTCTCATAGGCAATAGAAAGTCGAGACATATTAGTCTACAACATAAGAAAGTTTATATTGAACTTCCACAACAATGAAACTAGTCTTGAGATATTTGAAATATACTCAAAATTATGTTTTGCACTACAATAAGTATCCCGCGATAATGGAGGAGTATAGTGATGCAAATTGGATCACTTGTTGAATTGATTTTAATCATTGGTGGAGGAGCAGTGTCTTGGAAATCATCCAAACAGACATGTATCGCCCGCTCTAAAATGGAGTTTGAGTTCATAGCTTAAGACAAGCCTGGTGAAGAAGCTGAATGGCTCCGGAATTTCTCGGAAGAAATTCCAGTTTGGCCCAAACCTTTGGTACCTATATGCATGCATTGTGATGGTCAAGCGACAATAGGAAGGGTCGGGAGCATTATGTATAACGGAAAATCTTGTCATATACGAATATAGCAATCACAAGAGATTTCCGCCTAGTTGGTTACCTAATGGATTTAAAGCTTTAGGGCATGTTTGGTTGATCGGGATACAATATAGCAATCACAAGCGATTACTCACTCTATACATCTTTGGTAGTTTGAAAGATTTTACCCAATTTGTATTTCTCAAGTCCAAAAGGGTATCTCATGAAACAAGTGATAAATGCTCAAGTCGGGTCTTACTATCTCTAGATTTGACCCTTTAATTGGGGCTATCAATTTCTTGAGTTCACCCCAATTTCTTGTTAGCCAAGTTTTTCTATACTTAGTCTCACTTTCTCAAGAATAGACTAAGTCAATTAGGCATGAATCATTGTTTGCCACCATCAATTCTCAAATTCAAGCAAGAACTAGGCTAAATATCATATACCCAATCATAAATAATCCCTAAATCAATCACTCATTAAGTACTCATACTAGGGTTCGGTCACAACCCTAGATAAGGGTTTAGCGCTCATAAAAAATGAATAAATTAAAGAAGAATATAAGATAAAATTTATAATAATTGATTAAGGAAAGAAAATCTAATGTTTAAATGCTAAACTAGTAGAAAGTTACCCAATACAATAAATAAAAATGACTCTCTATTCTCAGGTGTACAAAACTTAACCTGAAAATGATAAAAAGATCTATTTATACCCAGCTAAAAATATCTGATAAAATTTCCCATGCGGAGGTTGTGCAACCGCACAATTCTGTGTGTGGTCCGCATTTTGAGGCAGGTTTGACTTGATGGCTTCCAAAGAACGCATAAATCTGGGGTGCGGCCGCACTTCCTCTGATTGTGCGGCCGCACTTCCTCTGATTGTGCGGACCGCATATTTATGAGTTCCGCCGCACTCTTGATCTGGCGTTGGATCTTGGCTCTTTCTGCGGACCGCACATTTATGAGTGCGACTGCACTTTGGGCTTCTGCGGCCGTATAATAATTGTGCGGTCCGCACATCTTCAAGCTCTCAAAGCTCAAATCTTTGAATCTTGTCTTCTGCCGCCACACAATAATTATGCGGTCCGTACTTTGTGAAGAAAATCTGCCAGTGCTTCTTTAGAGTTTGCGGCCACACACAGTATTGTGCGGTCCGCACTTTGGTCCTTTTTGCCCTGTTTTGTTCCTTGTCCAATTTTTTACTCCTTTTTGAGTTGATTTTTATTTCTTTGACTTGTTCCCTAATATTCCTGCAAGAAATCACATTTCATTAGTTATCGGGAGTACCTTTGAGCATTTTTTAGCTAAAGCGCAAGTAAAAGAGAGCAAATAAGCAGTTAAAATTCCTACTTATCAATTGTCCTTTAGCAAAACACTCTAGACTAAGTTTCCCTGATTGTAAAAAAAGGAGTACTAGACCTCTTGAACTTGTCCACATGGATGTCCGGGGGCCATATAAGAAGGCTATTCATGACAGGAAGCAATATTTTCTTAGAGTTGTAGATGACTTTTCCAGGGCAACTTCGATTTTTTTGATGCAGTTTAAGAATAAAACTATCATTTTCTTGGAGCAATTTTTCTGCATGGTTAAAACACAATTTGATGCTTCTGTTAAAGTGTTAAGAACAGATAATGGGAAATAATTCTTCAATAAACAGTGGAATGAATTTTTGCTGTTACATGGTTTCATTCATCAACGTAGTTGTGCTTACACCCCTCAACATAATGGGGTAGTTGAGAAGTAACGCAGACACATATTGAATACTGCTAGAGTATTAAGATTTCAGAGTAATGTACCAGGTCTGCTTTGGGGGGAATGTGTACAAGCAACATTATATATCATAAACAGACTACCTTCTAAGATCTTAGATAGAAAGAGCCCTTTGCTATGCTGCATTGTAGAGAAGATTCCATAGCTCATCTAAGAGTTTTTGGATATTTGTGTTATACTACTAATTTGGTGATAGAGGACAAGTTTTCTGCTAGAGCAAGAAGAGTTGTACATATAGGATACTCAACCACCCAAAAGGGATATAGGTTGTATGACTTAACCACTAAATGCCTCTTTGTTAGCAGGGATGTATCCTTCGAGGAATAAATTTCCATTCAAGGAGGTACAATAATATTCACTTACACAAGATAACCTTGAAGCTAGTTTTTTGCAGCCTGATTACCAGCTTCTGAAGATGCTATTAGGGGTGGGCATAAAATTCGAAAAATCGAATTCCGAACAGGACCGAATTAATTCGGTATTTCGGTCTAATTCGGTATTATATTTTTGGTATTTCGGTATTACAGTACAGTCCTCGGTATTAGGATCTTGAAATTTTGGTATACCGAAATACTGAATTACCGAATTTTTAAAGCCTTTTTTTAAATTTGGACCTCTGCCCAAAAAAATTTAATATATTTCAGCCCACTCTAGGTCTCCAGCGCCCCAGTGCAACTGCCCAAGCCCCAAGCCCACTCTCTATCCTAATTTAATTAGGGCATTAATGTTATACTGCATTAGGCAGTCAGCCAATCACGATTCTCAGGAACAGTCGAGCTGAGGAACTCACTCCTCACTCCTCACTCCTCAGAAATTCATTCCTATTTAGGGTTAGCATTAGCATTCTGATAGTTTCACAAATTCCGGGCAAATGAAGACCAAATACAGAAATAGATCGGCTGCTAATATACTAGCTCTAAGACATTGTGCCCTTTGGGAGTAGTCAAAAACTCAAAATCTTCTTCAGGTACTTTACTTCGTTTTGGTTCTGGTTAATAAATCTTTGACGCAGTATATTTGTAGTTTTTTAGTAGTTGTTGACTAATTGCTTATTTGAGTCATCAAAATATATGTCTGGCATGACCTATGATTTAGTATTCTGTGCTCTAAGATTCCTTCCAACGGGTGGATTATAGCTTGTAGAATCTGAAATTCTGAATAGGTGGTTGCCCAGATTATTGAGGCCTAAAAATGACCAAAAGAGAAATAGGAAATAGGTAAAAGAGCTACGTATTTCACCAGGTATGTTCTTTAAAGACAGTAAGTTTTGGTTCAAATGTTCTTCGTTTTTGTTTTGGTTCAAATTTTGGATCTGTCTCTGCTTGATAGCCTTAACAATTATGATTCTTAGCGCTAATATGGACATAATTATTAGGATACATTTTACTTACCAGAAGATTTCCGATATTAGCTTATGGCATCGGTTTTGTGCTTATGAATTGAATCTATACATAGTTCTCCTAACTGATTAATAGTGTAAAGTGAAAGGATAATGAGAAAATGAAGATAGTAACCAAAAATAACCAAGATATTTTCGAACTAAGTTGTGATTTATTTTCATTGGTTCATTAATCATCCAAAATTCATTTCGAACCCCTTTTTTGCATGTTTATGTGTAGATTATCAGTATCATACTTTAAAGAGAATATCTTTTTAAACCATAGTACTAGAAGGTTTTTCTTTCTGGAATTGCTCTAAGTAATGTGAGTTGTTTTTATAAGGCTAAGATACTGCCCTGTGGTTGAATCCATACAAATAAATTCTTTACCTTATTTGTATAGATGGCAGATGAAAGTAGAGTAAGTGATGGCGGTTCAAGTGAAAGTTCACCTATTACTGAAGATAGCAACACCAACACCATTGATACTCAAGATTCTAAGAAAATAAAAGCCATACAACCTAGATCCGACGTTTGGAATCATTTTGATAAATTTGAGGTAAATGAGGTTGGTAAATCAAGGTATAGATATCGTAAGCAAGCTTATGCTGCTAATTCATCTAGGAATGGAACAACTGGATTGAAAAATCATTTGACTAGATGCAAAGAATACCTACCTAACATTGATAAAGATAATAGTCAAACAAAGATAAATTTTTAATCTTGCCAAAATGATGGAGGATCACTTTAGAAGTTTGATCAAGAAGTGTAAAGATAATAGTCAAACGAAGATAAATTTTCAATCTTTCCAAAATGATGGAGGATCACTTTGGAAATTTGATCAAGAAGTGGTTAGGAGGGCCTTAATTGAGATGATAGTTATTGATGAATTACCATTTAGCTTCGTAGAAAATGAAGGCTTTATGAAGTTTATGAGAAAACTCAACCACTATTTCGTCTTCCTTCTCGTAGAACAATAACAAGGGATTGTTATGAAGTTTACGGTGAATTGAAGCAAAATCTAAGAAGGTCTTTTAGAAAAGTACAACAAAAAATTTACCTCACAATAGACACATGGACTTCATTATAAAGAATAAATTATATATGTTTGACAGCCCACTTCATTGATAGGGATTGGAAGTTGCATAAAAGAATACTAAATTTTTGCCCTATCACTAGTCATAAGGGTGAAGAGATGGATAAAGCTATTTCAAATTGTTTGCTTGAATGGAAATTAGACAAAATATTCACTATTACTGTGGACAGTGCTTCTTCAAATGATGTCACAGTCAAAGAATTATCTAAAAAGTTAGATATGTGAAAAACTAATATGATGGGCGGTAAACATCTTCATGTGAGATGCATGGCTCATATATTAAATTTAATTGTGCAAGATGGTTTGCAAGAAATTGATACTTCTGTCACACGTGTTAGAAATATTGTGAGGTATGTGAGAGCTTCGCCTGCAAGGACCTTAAAGTTTAAATAGTGTTGTGCACATGTAAAGGTAGAATGTACCAAAACATTGTGTTTGGATGTTCCTACTAGGTATAATTCCACTTATTTGATGTTGGATACAACACAAAATTTTGAAAAGGCCTTTGACAAGTTCCATCTTTCTGATGATGGATTTTCTGCTTATCAATGTTCTTGTGAAGATACTAGTAGTGCAGGTCCTCTTGAATCTGATAGTTAGGTGAATGTGAGGAATGTGATAGAGTTTCTTGCAAGATTTCACGAGCTCACCAAAAAAGTTTTAGGTTCACGTTATGTCACTTGTAATGCTCATTTTGAGGATGTATCTGAACTTTATTGTCATTTGGAAATGTGTTTAGTTAGTGAGGATGAGCATTTGAGAAAAATAGCTGAGCGGGTGCAAGAAAAGTTCAAGAAGTATTGGGGTGAGCTTGAAAAGATGAATAAAATAATTTTTATTGCTTCCGTCTTGGATCCGCGTAACAAATTTGAATATGTAGAGAGAGCACTTGAAGAACTTTTTTGGGAGGAAAAGAGAAAGAAAATAAATGCTGAGGTGTATGCTTATATGAATTCTTTGTTTGAAGAGTATCAAAAAAAGAATTCAACTATATCTTTTCCTCAATCTCCATCTAGTTCTACTTCATCTAATAGTACATCTAATACATCTAGTGGGAGTGTTATAACTGCATCTTTAATAAGGACGAAGCTTCACTTGAAGAAACAAAAGGAAGACAATGGAAGTGGGGGTGCTAAATCGGAGTTGGATAAATACATTAGTGAAGAACAAGAGCCTTTTAGTGAAGAATTTGATATCTTAAGTTGGTGGAAAACATATGCTCCTAGATTTCCTATTTTTCGGAGTTGGCTCGTGATGTGTTGGCCATTCCAATTTCTAGTGTGGCATCCGAATGCGTGTTTAGCGCCGGTGACCATATTCTTGATTCATTTAGGAGTTCATTGACTCCTAAATGTGTTCAAGCTCTTATTTGTGTTCAAGATTGTCTTAGAGAAGAGAAGAATCCTATTAGTGTTGAAGAAGACTTGAAGTATCTTGAGGAACTCGAGCTTGGTAAGCTTTAATATTTTGTGTGTATTTTAGTTCAAAATAATATATCATACTCGTTTATTTGTATGACATATTTGGTCGAATTATCTTTAGATATGGAAAATAATGAAAGCACTACTAGCATTGTTTGATGTATAGTTGCAACTTGCAACTTGAGTGGTAAGTTTAATACTCTATTTGTTTGGTGATATACTTTTGTAGTTTTGTTTTATTATCATCAAAAAATAATATTCTAACTTATGATTTATATATTTTTTAGGTTCAAGTGTAATCATGACCCGTGCTCCTAAAGTACGCTCTCATATTTGGGAACGCTTTGAGGTAAAAGAAGATAACGGAGAAGTTCGCAAAGTAAAGTGCAAACATTGTGGTCGAGTCTATAATGTTCATCCAAAGAGGGAGCACATATGTTCTTTAAGGAAGCATATTAGGCATTGTCTTGAGCGTCTTCCTGAAATCCGTATTTAAGAATTAGAGTCTGTTGCTACTGTTAATTCTGTTGTTTTTGTTGCAGTGCTGCTACTGTTAGAACACTAGTTCTGTATTTCTGCTACTGTTAATTCTAATGCTATTGTTATTGCACTGTTTTTAATTCGATTGGCCATTTTCAGAGAAAAAATTTTCAGCATGTTAATGCTGCTACAGTGTTGCATTGTTCTGTTCTGTGTTTTTGAATGGTGGATTAAGTTAATTCACTGTGTTTAATACTATAGTGCTACATTGCACTGTGTTTAATTCTGCATTTTTGAATGGCGGATTAAGTTAAGCCATTACAGTGAATTAGGTTGTTCTGTTAGACAACAGAATTAAGTTAAGCCCATTTCGTTGTTTTCTAATTTTGTTAGACAACAACAACCATTAAGGCATTTCGTTGACACTTGAGTCCTTGACAGCAATATTTCGTTGTTTTTGTGAGACACCAACATTTTGTTGCTTTGTAATTTTGTTAGACAACAACAACCACTAAGGCATTTTGTTGACACTTGACAACAGCATTTCGTTATTAAATCGAAACCGTACCGAAATAAAATAATAAATACTGAACTTTACCGAAATACTTTGATACGGTATTTAGTATACACAATTGATAAACCGAATACCGAACTGAAATTCTTAAATACCGAACCAAAATACCGAATGCCCACCCCTAGATGTTATTCCAACAGTCAGTGGTTCAGAAGAATCTTCTCAATGTCTTTCCTTAGATGAAGAACCAAGAGAACATTCTCCTGCTGAGCCAACTATAGACAACCCTGATGTAGCTATTAAATCTACACCACACATAGAGGATACTAATGAACCAACAATGGGAAATCATAATGCAGAAGAGGTTGCAGGTGAACGTCCTAACAATGCAGACTCTGCAGATCATGCACAACCAAAAGACATTATGGTTCATGCACAGCCAGAGGACACTGCTGCCCTAGAAGAGATACATCTTGTTGAATCCAGTTCTAATGTGACTATTAGACAATCTCTTAGAGTGAAACACCCTCCTCAATGGAAAAAGGATTGTGTGGTGTAACTTCAACAGTCATCAAAGTGCAATTACCCAATATCCAACTTCTTGCCTTATTAAAATATGTATCCTAAGCACAAAAGCTATGTGTCAGTTTTCTCAGCACTTAAGGAACCTCACACTTTCAAGGAAGCTATCAAAGATGAGAGATGAATCACTTATACAACAGGAGGTACAAGCATTAGAGGAAAATAGAACATGGGAGGTGTTAGACCTGCACCCTAGGAAAGCTTCAATTGGATTTAAATGGGTCTAAAAAATAAAAGTATAAAGATGATGGGGAGATAGAAAGATCCAAGGCTCGACTGGTGGCCAAAAGGCATAATCAATAAGAGGGATTGGACTATCATGAGACTTTTTCACCAGTGGCAAAGATGGTGACAATCAAATTTGTGATAGCTTTAGCAGTCTCAAAAGATTGGACCCTATACCAGATGGATGTTTTTAATGCTTTCCTTCAAGGTGATATATGAGATTTATATGGATTTGCCACAAGGTTTTCAAAGGCAGGGGACCAGAAGGTGTGAAAATTAATGAAGTCTTTACATGGCCTTAAACAGGCTTCCACGCAATAGAATTTAAAACTCAGAGAAGCCTTGGTGAGTGCAGGTTTTATATAGAGTACTTCTGATTATTCCAGGTTCACCAAGAAGTCAGGAACATATATTGTAGTTATCCTAATTTATGTGGATGACCTACTGTTAATTAGGAGCAGTAAAGAGTTGATTGATGAGGCTAAGGCAGCCTTACACCGGCAATTCAAACTTAAAGACGTAGGAAAATTGAGGTATTTTTTGGGCATTGAAGTTTTAAGGTCCAAGCATGGAATCTTGCTAAACTAGAGAAAATGTACTGGAACTTATCTCTGAGTTAGGATTGAGTGGTTCCAAATCAGCTTTAACACCTCTTGAACTTAATCATAAATTCACAACAATTGAATATGATGAAGCTGTTGGAATTAAATATAGACCCCTTGACAGATGTCACTATCTATCAAAAATTGATAGGTGAACTTCTCTATCTTACTGTCACACGGCCTGGAATTAGCTATGCAGTCTAAAGTTTAAGCCATTTTATGCAACTACCTAAGAAGTCACATATGGATAAGCACTCAAGGTAGTGAGATACTTAAAATCTGCACTAGGTATGGGAGCGTTGATGAAGAGAGGAGTTGTGTACACATTAACTGGTTTCTGCGATTCTGAGTGGGCATCATGCCCAATGACAAGGAGGTATGTTAGTGGTTATGCAGTCAAATTTGGTGATTCCTTTATTTCATGGAAATAAAAAAAGCAACATACCATCTCAAGAAGTAGTGCACAAGCAGAGTATTGTAGCATGGCATTAGTAGTTTCAGAAATTGTATGGCTCTAGGGTTTGTTCTCCGAGTTGGGGGTTTATGTTGTTCAACCAGTCACATTATTTTGTGATACTAAGGCAGAAACGCAAATTGCTGTAAATAATATCTTCCACAAGCACACCAAGCACATCGATATTGATTTCCATTTCATTTGCGAGCGCATTAAAGACAGCCTATTGACTACTCAATATGTCTCATCCAAGGATTATTTGGAAGATCTTCTTCCAAAAGGACTAGCATCAAGATAACTTCGTTTTTTACTGAGCAAGCTGATGTAACGACCCGGCCAGTCGTTCCGAGGGAAATAGCCCTGTTTCCCCTATTTCAGCTTCATTATGTTATGTTAGATTTATTGGCTCGGGTTCGGAGTAATTTTTGGAGAGAAATGAGACACTTGGTCTCTTAAATTGGCTTAATAGTTGGAAAAGTCAATTGGGAGTTGACTTATTAGTAAACGACCTCAGAATGTAGATTTTATGGCTCGGATATCTTTGCTAGGTGATTTGGGACTTAGGAGTGTGTTCGGAATGTGGTTTTGATGTCCGGTGTAGAATTAGGCTTGAATTGACGAAAGTTAGTTTTTAGCCATTTCCGGTCGGCAGGGGAAAATAAGCTATCGGGGTCGGAATGGAATTCCGAAAGTTGGAGCAGGTTCGAAATGTCATTTTAGATATGTGTGCAAATTTTCAGGTCAATCAGATGTGTTTTGGATGGTTTCGTCATCCTTGGTGAAATTTAGAAGTTTCAAAGTTCATAGGCTTGAATTTGATGTGATTTTGGTATTTTTGCGATATTTTTGGTGTTTCGAAGGCTCGACTAAGTTTGAATGAGGTTAGGGGACGTGTTGGTATATTTGGTTGGGGCCTCGGGGGGCTCAGGATTGATTTCAGATGGTTAATGGAGGTTTGGATTTAGGAATGGTGTGGCTGCACCTGCAGATGGGGAGTTGCAGGTGCGATGGTCCTTGCGCAGGTGCGGAAAAGGGAGACCTGGCCAAGGAGCGCAGGTGCAAACGACTGGTCACGCCTGCGAGCCCGCAGGTGCGAGAAGAGGGCCGCAGGTGCGGAAGTCCGGACATAAGTCATTTTTCGCAGGTGCGCACCTGGTACCGCTGGTGCGGGTCCGCATGTGCAGAAATCGTTGGGCAGGAAGTATAAATATTTTCCTCCGTGAATTTTTGGCATTTCTCATCACCTTTGCATGCGGGTTGAGTCATTTTGAGAGCAATTTGGAGAAGGATTTCGAGGGTCTTCGGTGGAGGTAAGTTTCTTGGACTAAAAACTCGATTCTATGTTATTATGTGACGGATTAGGCTTGGAATTAGTGGATTAAATGGCATAAAGTGGGGTTTAGGGCTTGGGAAATTGAGATTTATAATTAAGGAATTTAGGGGTTGTTTGTGGTCGGATTTTGATACATTTTATATGTGTAGACCCGGGAAAGGATGAGGATTCCAGTTTTGCAATTTTATCAAATTCTGACACGTGGGCCGGGGCTCAAGTTTGGCCAATTTTGGGAATTGTGCCAAAAATTGATAGTTTTTGACTGGGCCTTGTTCATAGCGTATATTGATGATGTTAATCTGGTTTTGGTTAGATTCAGAGTGATCGGGAGCCTATTCGAGGGGCAAGAGCATCGTAGATTAGTATTTGGGTCGGGTTGAGGTAAGTAATGACTGTAAATCTTGTCTCGAGGGTATGAAACCCCAGACTTCGTATTTTCTCACTATTTTCGGAGTGGCGCACATGCCGGATGACGAGTGTGTGGCGTGAACTGATTGTGGATTTGGACTTGGTCCTTCCCGTGACAACTATTGAGTTGCGTATTTACTTTTAAATCATATGTTAAATCGTGTTTAAAGACTATTGTTATATTTGGGTTGTAAGCCATGTTTGGGGCCTTTTGCCGACTTGTTGGGACCCCTTGGGGGCTTTTTACTGTTATTTCCTCACTGTGTTGACTTGTGATTTACACTCAGTCACGTTATGTTTAATTGATTTGGAAACTCAGCCTTATTTACACTATTTTGAGATATAAAATGATGTTTTTAGGTCGAGTACCCCGTTTTACTGATAGGCCCGAGGGGATTTTGAGAGTTGATGACTGAGTGAGGCCGAGGGCCTAATTGTGAGGATATGATACGCCACGAAGTGGCTTGATATAGCGCTTGGGATGAAGGAGCCCCTTTGGAGCCTGTACACTCCCCTAGTGTGTGCAGGTACCTACTGAATGCGAGTGCCGAGTGACGAGTGATTGGGAGGTATGAGTGAATGTGAGGTTGCCCGAGGAGCTAATTATGAGTGACTGCGAGGTATGCCCGATGGGTTGATTCTGAGTGATGTTACGCCCGATGAGCAGTTTCTGATACATGTTTTTGCCCGAGGGGCTACTTATGATTTTACCACTTTCACTCTGAACTTATGAAATATGTTTTGCCCGAGGGGATTTTTATGATTTTTTATCATTTTTACACTAAACTTCTTGAAAGTTATGTTGAAACTATTGGCAAGTATATTTCCAAATGATTTTTACTGAAATCGGCTTTTAAGCGTGATGATTTAACGTGTACATTGTTAGAAAGAAAGGTTGCGCTTATTGTGAAATGATGATTTAATTTTATGTGTTTCTTACTGCTCAGACCTGATTTATTTTCATTATTACTGAGTTGGCGTACTCATATTACTCTCCGCACCTTGTGTGCAGATCCAGGTGTTAGGGCAGAGTGAGTTGTGTATCTGTTCCAGAGACTTATCGGAGATCTTGCGAGGTAGCTGCACGCGTCCGCAATCCTGCTCTCTCCTGCTTACTATTATAGAGTTTATTTTTCAGATTTGTATATTTTGTGTAGATACTCATGAACAGTGATCTCGGGATTGTATGTAATATTCAGTGTAGCTTTATCTCTTTTAAAAATGTTTAAAAGAAACCTTTATGGGTTATCAGTTTAGTAATGATATAAATGGAAGATTATTAGGATTTGAGTGTGGATTTTGGCTGGCCTAGTTCCACGATAGGCGCCATCACGACTGGTTTAGATTTGGGGTCGTGACAAGTTGGTATCAGAGCGCTAGGTTACATAGGACTCACCGGCCATGATCAAGTTTAGTAGAGTCTTGCGGATCGGTACGGAGACGTCTGAACTTATCTTCGAGAGACCGTAGAACCCTTAGGAAAATCTCACATTCTTGAATTCTTGTCGTGCGAATCCATTTTATTCAGCTAAGAGCGTAACTCTTGAATTCCTTCCATGTATTCGAATGCGCACGAGAGCACTTGGTATCAATTGTGCATCGACGACTTGTGAATTCCATGGATGAGATGTGATTTTGGCATGTTGGTAATGGGCCAGTCTGGAGGACTTGAGGCCAGATTCATTCTGTGGCTTGAGTGCTAAGATTTCGATTGTGTGAGTCGTGCATTTGGGGACTTATATGTCCGTTGGTGTCCTTATTGACGGGACTTTGTGACTGGATGTCTATGTGGTGAGTATGATTTGAGGGTGAGATGTGTTCATATTTTTTGATTGTAACAAAAAGGGATGGGCCGGATATGTAGCAAGAAGTATTGAGTGTTTGAATTCTGTCTAGAATTGGCACATGGCCTCGAGTCGTGAGTGTATGGGAAGACCTCTTATGTTGTTCAGTTGTGGAGTGAAGCAGACCCTTCTGTTGTGTTATGAGTTCCTGGTGATGTCTTTTGTGCTGATCATTGCCCCAATAACGTTAATGTATTTGATTAACAGTGTATTCTAGCCGTATTAACACTCCTTTGTTATTGTATTCATTGATGGCACCCTGGCGTATATGCGTAGCCAGGGGTAGCATACTCAGTATTTGAGGGCGGTATCATAGAGATTGATGGAGGAGAAGCTTTATGCTAAGTTCTCCAAGTGTGAATTTTTGGGCTTAGTTCAGTAGCATTCTTGGGACACGTGGTGTCCAGTTATGGTATCCATGTGGTCAGACGAGTGTGGGTAGATCTTCTAAAAGCTCAAGAATTCTTTGGCCGCAACTCCAGTGTTAGTTCTGCCATCAGCTTCAGGTCCTTTCACCGCTTATTGTGATGTCTCGAGGGTAGGCATTGTTTTGTTCTAATGTAGGAGGGTAAAGCGATTGCGTGATAGCCATGACTTTTGGAAGGGTATAGAGAGAGATTAGTTTGAGGCTAAGCAGGCGGGGCTATCTCCCTCGGGGTTTCCTGAGGTAGTGTGACCCTTAGGTGATTCTGTGGCAAGTCCCATTTTATCAGAAATTGATATATGTTGCAATTCGAGTTTAGATCGCTTGTGCAAGTTGACATGACTATTGCAATGGTGAATGTGAGATTTGCATACGATGTGGAGTATCAGATGGTTTGTGTTATATGAGCTTATGAAGGATTTAGTTGAATCTCACTGCACTATGGTGACAATGATAGCGTATGGGCATTGTGAGTTATTGTTTGCGTTGGTCATTGGCTTTGAGCCAAGTGGGGGAGGCTGTTAAAGATAAGTTGATTGCACAATTATGTATGTATTGGTTCCAATTCTAGGTATATTGGAGAATCATTTATGACCTGCAGAGGTGGAGTCTGGGAATGACTTGATTGATGGGAATTTTCGATACAGGTTGTAATGTACTCTATGGATGAATGGATTTTATTGAATGATTGAGTTGTAATTGAAAAAGGTGTAGTGGATGCAGTGTATGAGTTTGTTTGTTGCTTCCAATGTGTGGAGTATTTCCTAGTATGATGGTGTGCCAATAAGACCAGTTTGTTTGATCTGTTTAATTGAGAATTGCGTAAAGTGGGCGACTCTCGAGAAGGGTTCTGATGGTTCAAGGTTATATGTAGAAATTGAGGATCTTCAAGGTGTGAATTGGGCTAGAACTAAGATTTATGTGGAGGGTGTCAAAGATTGTGGTGTCTTTTCATTATCATGGATTCTATCTATCAGTATCAAGAAAGTGAAGGTGATGGTTTCAAATTCGCAGGAAGTCTCTTCAGAGTAAGTACTTTGAATGTGTCACTTTTAGGGATATTTGAGAGAGTATTCAACGACTTACGAGCCTTCAACGGTACGGTCCTATGCTTGGGTATCGTGTGATGAGTCTAGGTTAAGAATTGCGGTATTATGGCAAGGAGAAGTACCAATTCGCAGGTAAGTCAAAAGGAACTTGGATAAATAGGACAACTTGGTAGTTGGTCGGATCGGTATGGTAAGGGATACGATTAGTTCTTTGGGTGTTCATGAGGTAATGAGTTTTTACAGATGTTTCTTAGCAATGCTCTTGGGTTTTGGTGACCTGCGTAGCTTGGTTGAGTTAGAAGGATTCAGTCCTGACGGTTTGGTGTTGTATAAATGGGATTTCGGATAGTTCCTGATGGTTTCTACCACAGTTAGAGATGCATATTTTCTACTGGCGTGAGGTGAAGGTGATGTATAGTGATTTTTGCTTCTAAATGGGATCAAATGGGAAGTTCTGACCATTTGGGTACGTAGTTGCTTGTGGCTCGGAAAGGGATTATGAAGTTCTCATGTTTATCATAGGATGTCATGGTGTATGCAGTATGTCGTGTAGAGTGAGATTTGCATGTGTGAGGTCACAGTTTAGTTGTGGAAGGAAGGTCAAAAACTCTTAGGCAGCATTTGCAGTTTCAGATGACTAGGTAGAGGATAGCACTGCTGGGTGGCTTGATGAGGGTATATATTTCGGAAGAGTCGATGTGTGGATTTTAGTGTGCTTTATTGGTATTACGACGCTCTCTTGTTGGATCGACTGTTGATATTCAAGGTTGCTTGGTGACACAGAAGAATTATTGAGGTATCCCTCGTGGAATGATTGAGTATTAGGGATGTGCTATGTATTCGAGCGATGGAGTTGAGATCAGATATAGTAATTGGTGCGCTTCGTGACTTCGAGACTGAGAGTTCTCATAAACAAGTTATTTTATGGCAGTGAACTGTGAAGATGCGAGCAAATCTAGTCAGATGTTAGGATATACCATGATTTAGTCATTGTGAACTTTTCGACGAGTTATTTATCTGTTGTGGGTGACCAGAGTGGATTCAGGGTTATTGGTAGGCTTGTATGAGTGTGTGTTATGCACCGGGTCGGGATTGCTGACTCCGGATTTCTATTGTTGAGGAATGTACCATTCTATTGTCATTGAGTTTATTCGTGTTCTGGAGTGATGTATGAGTTACCCTTCGGTGTTGCGAGGAGTTGTGATCGTTGGTTATAGGCACATATGGTGCGGTTCTAATTGGGCTTTATATCTAGATTTGAGTAAGGTAAGTAATTGGGTATTGAGGGATTGAGACGTATTGGTTATGTACTTTCTGGTTCGTGTAGAATGGTATCGTCCGGTTTCCCCGTGGTTGTGGCAATGCACTTGGAGTACTTGATGTCGAATTGCGCATGGTTATTGATTTTTTTTTATCCAGGTGGATGGAAGTATTTCATGTGACCCAGCGTTTGGATGGTATCACGCATTGTAGCAGAGTTATGTGGAGGTATGATCCTTGGTGTCAGATTCGTGTGTTTTGATTTTTCGATGAGTGTCAGGCTCTTAGCATGGTGTTGTGACAGTAATTGTTAATGGTGGGATGGTCCTCTCGTGTGAATCTTTTATATAATTTGATTACATTAGGATGTTGCTATTGAGTGCACGAGTTGCACAGGTTGTGGATTTGAATTGTATTGATGTGTCATGTCATCAGAGTGGTCGTGTGGGTTGAGAAGAGGTCATTGAACCTAGAATGAATACTGTCAGAATTGACAACAACATAGTTGGAAGGATAAATATCGGGATTCGGCTTAGAAATATGCTATAATTCCTATTTGGGAAAGGGAACTTCATGTCTGACTGATCAGACGAATGGTTGCTAGTTTCTATGTGTTTCTTTCATCATCGGCACCTTATGAAAGTATTAAAGCGAGGCTTTGCTTGATAAGAGGTTATTTACCGGTATTGGGTTGTTTGAGCTGCTATTGTGATTGGGAGTTATCGCTATGAGTGGTTGAGTCATGCGGTATATTATGTAATTACATCTGGGGTCACGGATATGGCTTGATATAGCGTGTTCAGACTTATTCAGTTTATAGTTGTGAATTTTGATCTTGTAAATTATTTCAGAAGTGGGAACTTGGTTCTAACGTTTATGGGCCAGGTTGGATTTCGAAATTTCAACGGTGTTGTGCTATCAGACCTATATAGGATAGGGTGACGTGGGAACACCCCCCCTGAGTATGTCTATGGTTGGTTATGTGGCAGTTTGATGGTGTTAGAGAACAACTCTGGGCACGTTCGAGGACGAACATATGTTTAAGTGGGGGAGGATGTAACGACCCGGCCGGTCGTTCCGAGAAAAATAGCCCTGTTTTCCCTGTTTCAGCTTCATTATGTTGTGTTAGATTGATTGGCTCGGGTTCTGAGCGATTTTTGGAGAGAAATGAGACACTTGGTCTCTTAAATTGGCCTAATAGTTGGAAAAGTCATCTGGGAGTTGACTTATTGGTAAACGACCTCAGAATGTAGATTTTATGGCTCGGATAGCTTCTCTAGGTGATTTGGGACTTAGGATTGTGTTCGGAATGTGGTTTTGATGTCCGGTGTAGAATTAGGCTTCAATTGGTGAAAGTTAGTTTTTGGCAATTTTCGGTCGGCAGGGGAAAATAGGCTATCGGGATTGGAATGGAATTTCGGAAGTTGGAGCAGGTTCATAATGTCATTTTGGATATGTGTGTAAATTTTCAGGTCAATCGGATGTGTTTTGGATGGTTTCAGCATCTTTGGTGAAATTTAGAAGTTTCAAAGTTCATAGGCTTGAATTTGATGTGATTTTGGTATTTTTGCGTTGTTTTTTGTGTTTCGAAGGCTCGAATAAGTTTGAATGAGGTTAGGGGACGTGTTGGTATATTTATTTGGGGCCCTGAGGGGGATCGGGATTGATTTTGGATGGTTAACGGAGGTTTGGACTTAGAAATTTGTAGCAAAGTTGTTGCTGGTGCCATTTTACTGGTGTGGCCGCACCTGCGGATGGGGAGTCGCAGGTGCGATGGTCCTTGCACAGGTGCAGAAGAGGGAGACCTAGCCAAGGAGCGCAGGTGCGGACAACTGGCTGCGCTTGCGCGCCAGCAGGTGCGAGAAGAGGGCCGCAGGTGCGGAAGTCCGGATTTAAGTCATTTTTTGCAGGTGCGCACCTGGGACCGCTGGTGCAGGTCCGCAGGTGCGGAATCGCTGGGCAGGAAGTATAAAATATTTGCCTCCGTGAATTTTTGGCATTTCTCATCACCTTTGCATGCGGGGTGAGTCATTTTGAGAGCAATTTGGAGAAGGATTTCGAGGGTCTTCGGTGGAGGTAAGTTTCTTGGACTAAAAACTCGATTCTATGTTATTATGTGACGGATTAGGCTTGGAAATAGTGGATTAAATGGCATAAATTGGGGGTTTAGGGCTTGGAAAATTGATACTTGTAATTAAGGAATTTAGGGGTTGTTTGTGGTCGGATTTTGATACATTTTATATGTGTAGACCCGGGAAAGGATAGGTTTTGCAATTTTTATCGAATTTCGACACGTGGGCCCAGGTCTCGGGTTTGGCCAATTTCGGGAATTGTGCCTAAAATTGATAGTTTTTGAAATGGCCTTGTTCATTTAGCGTATATTGATGTTAATCTGGTTTTGGTTAGATTCAGAGCGACCGGGAGTCGATTTGAGGGGCAAGAGCATCGAGAATTAGTATTTGGGTCGGGTTGAGGTAAGTAATGACTGTAAATCTTGTCCTGAGGGTATGAAACTACGGACTTCGTATTTTCTCACTATTTTCGATGTGGCGCACATGACGGATGACGAGTGTGTGGCGTGCACTGATTGTGGATTTGGACTTGGTCCTTCCCGTGACAACTATTGAGTTGCGTATTTACTTTTAAATCATATGTTAAATCGTGTTTAAAGACTATTGTTATATTTGGGTTGTAAGCCATGTTTGAGCCTTGTGCCGACTTGTTGGGACCCCTTGGGGGCTTTTTACTACTATATCCTCACTGTGTTGACTTATGATTTACACTCAGTCATGTTATGTTTAACTGATTTGGAAACTCAGCCTTATTTACACTATTTTGAGATATAAAATGATGTTTTTGGGTCGAGTACCCTGCTTTAATGATAGGCTCGAGGGGCTTTTGAGAGTTGCTGACTGAGTGAGGCCGAGGGTTTGATTGTGAGGATATGATACGCCACGAGGTGGCTTGATATAGCGCTTGGGCTGAAGGAGCCCCTCCGGAGTCTGTACACACCCTCAGTAAGCGCAGATACCTATTGAGTGCGAGTGCGAGTGCCGAGTGCCGAGTGACAAGTGATTGGGAGGTATGAGTGACTGTGAGGTTGCCTGAGGGGCTGATTATGAGTGACTATAAGGTATGCTCGAGGGGCTGATTCTGAGTGATGTTACGCCCGAGGGGATGCTTCTTATACATGTTTTTGCCCGAGGGGCTACTTATGATTTTACCACTTTCACTCTGAACTTATGAAATATGTTTTGCCCGAGGGGATTTTTATGATTTTTTTATCATTTTTACACTAAACTTCTTGAAAGTTATGTTGAAACTATTGGCAAGTATATTTCCAAATGATTTTTTACTGAAATCAGCTTTTAAGCGTGATGATTTAACGTGTACATTGTTGGAAAGAAAAGCTGTGCTTATTGTGAAATGATGATTTAATTTTATGTGTTTCTTACTGCTCAGACCTGATTTATTTTCATTACTACTGAGTTGGCGTACTCATATTACTCCCTGCACCTTGTGTGCAGATCCAGGTGTTAGGGCAGAGTGAGTTGCGTATCTGTTCCAGAGACTTCTCGGAGATCTTGCGAGGTAGCTGCACGCGTCCGCAGTCCTGCTCTCTCTTCCTTACTATTATAGAGTTTATTTTTCAGAGTTGTATATTTTGTGTAGATGCTCATGACCAGTGACTCTGGGATCTCGGGATTGTATGTAATATTCGGTGTAGCTTTATCTGTTTTAAAAATATTTAAAAGGAACTTTTATGGGTTATCAGTTTAGTAATGATATAAATGGAAGATTATTACGATTTGAGTGTGGATTTTTGGGTGGCCTAGTTCTCCGATAGGCGCAATCACAACTGATTTAGATTTGGGGTCGTACAGCTGGGTGTGTTGAACATTCTCCACCCTCCTGCTCGAGGGGGAGTATTGGAAGATATTTAGTTAGAATAGTTATTAGGACCAAAGTGTAATTACTAGGACTTAGAGGTCATTATCATTATTTTAGTTTTTCACCTTGACTATACTATATATAATTAACGATTACAGCTGTTAATGAGTTAGTTGGAAAATTCCCAAACACTCTGTCTTCTTCTTCATGCTTATAGCTCTCTCCCATGGCTGAATTTTAACAGAAGTCATACACAATATATATCTAGGACGCATGGAGTTTCGAAAGAAAACTTTGGACATGGCAAGGATATGCTAAGACTCAAGATGTCTGGCTGGCTATGTTACTGCTATATTTGGCAATCATATATATAGTATACCTGAAAATTAAATTCATTCAACATACTACATCAATGCATCTTACTATTTCCATTATTAATTCGAGTACATTTCCGGTTTTACCTTTGCATTCAAATCGTTATCGATTTTATTTATTATTTTTAGACCCTTACTCTAGAAAATTCTAGTCAAATAAATTTCCTTACATTCATTAGCAGTAATTTTACCTTATGTGATGTGATCTAGAAATGCATAGTAGAGAGAGTTATTTTTTCGATGTAATCGTTTGATCAATTTTTAAAAATCATTAAGAGAGAGCCAGTTATATTACTTAATTTCTTTACATTACTTAATTTGTATTACTCTTGAAATTTAACTTGACTTTATTATGTATGACTTTCTCAAATTATCTCGATATTTAAATTATCAATAATATTTTTGACTATTATTTATTTACTTAATTTTATCAAATAAATTTAAAGTGCGGATAGAATCACACTATAATTATCCTCCTTTAGATATATTAGTTTTTGTTCTATAATATTTTAATTTTATTATTTAGTATTTATCTATAGTACGAATATTATTGTATTGGTTTTCTAAATGAATGGTGTTGAGTCAGTTCAAAGGTTAAACATAGAAGTTCTTTTATTACATGTCATATATCTACTAATAATTGTAATCATTATTATTTTTTATTATTTTTAATAAGAAATTAATTTGATATTTGTATTTAATATGAAAGTTTAATTTTTATTTATTAAAATTACTATATAATAAGTGAAATTATATATTTATATATTTTATTTATTTTTGAGATTATTGTTTATAATTTTGTATTTAGTTTTATCTATTATAATATTTTTAGTTACATGATCTTATCCACATAGCAGGATTATATAAATTATTATTCAAAAACTTTCTTATTTCATGAAAAAGATTGGTCTTTTCATTTTATATATCTCTACATTGAAATTATTAATTTATATATATATTTTTTCTTTTTTATAATAATTTTGTTAAAATATATAGATATCTAATTATTTTTAAATTAAATTAATAAAGAGTAACTAATTATTAACTATCCTAATTAATTTTATGCCAAAATTGAATTTTTGTTGTGATACTTCATCACATTGATTTGCTTCTCCTATTCTGTACAAATAAAAGAAGATAATATATAAAACGCCAGCCAGTAGTTGTTGCTTAGCTGGCTTTAATTTGTCTACACTGAGAGGTTTGTTAAAAAAAAATTCCATGATTGTTATTTGTGACATTATATAAGTCACTCCTTATGTTTTGTTGATTGAATATTTAACTTAACAATATTATATGTTCGTGTGAAAGATAAAGAAGAAACTATTATTATTGTCACTGCCTCAAAATTCTAATAGAACCATTATTGTAGGAGCAAAATAAGGTGTTTGAAGAGTGCATAGGATTAAAGTGTCATTGTTGAAAGTTGAAAGGGGTTTGAATATAAAGTGAAAGTAGAGGAGGGGTTTCTTTTGTTTGTCGCCCGAGTTGTAATGCCCTCATCAGTAGAGGAGCTTATCCGAAGGAGTGTTACCTCTTTCGTCTTCAGGTTCTACTCTCCTTTCCCTTCTGCTATGCGTTTGTGCCCTAATTTTGGATGACGTCCCAAAAGCTCTACCTCCTTTTTTCGCTTGTTTATTTCAATTTCTTCTTTTTATAAGTCAATTTAAACTTTTATTTTTCTGCAGAATTGTTTAGTTACATTTAAATTAGTTGGTGTTGAGAATTGTGTTCAATTTTTGTCTGATAATTGGCACCAATGTACTACCATATTACCATTTCTTTGCTATTTCACTCAATAAAATGAATGATAAAAACAATTACTTTAATTACCCAAAAAGAATTCATTGTTATTTAGATAACAGACGATTCTATGCATTTACTTTTCAGTTTGGCTTACGGTTTCAGTGAATTATATTCACCTTCTGACGCCCTGTGTATTTACATATTATTTCTGAATTGATTCATTTATTTGCTGCTGTTTTTGGATACGTCACAAATTCTTATTCACCAGCCAATGTGTTATGTTCTTCTCTCTGATTTGGAAAGGGAGTTCTTTGCTGTCACTTTTTGCTCAGCTGTTTTTGTTTTTATTTCTATTCCCGTTTAATCTTTTGATATCGCATTCTACGCAATATTTGGAGGTGCCATTTTGATTCTCTCGTAAATATGACACTAAATATATCAGGATAACCAACTGTGTATGTTAATTAGGTTATTGGTGTGTGTATGTTTGTATTTTATGGACTTTTTAACGTGTCCGTAATTTGTTCTATCTCTATTTCTAATGATTTCCTGGCTCTTTGTCTTCCTTTTCATATTCTCAGTCAGAAGAATACCTGTGTGATGAAATATCTTGTAAATAGTTACTTTCGGGAGCATACTCCCCAGCTTAATTGATATGCTATGTCTGCTGATCTAAGGAGGGAGATAAGAAGAATCGTACAACCCCTAAAGGGAAAAAAAATGATTTTTTGATGTTTCACATAGCAGAATGAGGGCGGAATAACAATTCAGCTTAGGGCTGGTTTATTTGTTCCCTCTCTTTGTATATAAGTTGAAAGTAACAGTCGATACTTTGCTTCCCTACAGTCTTCATCGTAATATTCTGATGTTTTCTTCTAGTTTATGATTTCACTAGGTTCTTCCTGTGTTTGATATTTATCGAGAAAATCTGTTCTAACACATTTGGAGTTTGCTTACAATGTCACAGGAAATATGGAGACTTCAACCAGCCATAGTTCTGGCATTATGTGGTTCTTCAAAGACAGAGGTTTTGATGATAAAAGCATTAATGAAATGTTCCAAAAGTGCAAGCGCCTTGAGGGCGTGCAAAGGGAGAAAGCGTCTGAAAACTGGGACTACTTGAGAAGCATAGGCATCCAAGAGAGGAAACTTCCTTCTGTTGTTCGGAAATGTCCCAAAATCCTTATTCTAGGCTTGCATGAGAAACTTGTCCCAATGGTTCACTGTCTTGAAACCCTGGGTTCGAAACCAAAGGAAGTTGCTTCTGCCATTACTAAATTTCCGCACATACTCTCTCACAGTGTGGAAGAGAAGCTCTGTCCACTCCTAGCTTTCTTTGAAGCGCTTGGCATAACGGACAAACAACTGGGTAAGATGATACTGCTCAATCCAAGGATTATAAGCTACAGCATAGAACATAAGCTTTCACAGATGGTGGAATTTCTTTCCAGTCTTCACCTATCAAAGGAAGGTATTGGTAAAGTTATTGTGAAGAATCCATATATTATGGGTTATAGCGTTGATAAGCGGCTACGCCCTACTTCAGAGTTTTTGAAATCACTAGGTTTAACAGATATGGATCTGCAGAAAGTGGTAGTTAATTACCCTGAAGTTTTGTGTAGAGACGTGAACAAGATTCTGAAACCGAACCTATCTTACTTGACATCACGGGGTTTTGGAGTTGGACAGATTGCAGCTGTGGTCACTTGTTATCCTCCTGTTCTGATAAAGAGTGTTAGCAACTCTTTAGAGCCAAGAATTAAGTTTCTGATAGATGTTATGGGGAGGCGACTTGAGGAAGTTGTTGATTATCCGGACTACTTTAGGCATAGCTTGAAGAAAAGATTAGAGTCAAGGCAAAAACTTGTAATGCAGAATAACATAAGCTGTACGCTGAGTGAAATGCTGGATTGTAATCAGAAGAAATTCCTATTCAAGTTTGGTCTAGTTCAGTGAAAGTATGACCATGTTCCTTTGCCTTCCTTTATCTCGTAGAGTATATAGCTTAGCATTCGGCTTGTATCAATCTAAAAGACCTATAGGGATGAGCTTTTTGTGCACCTTTTGCCGTCATCTGGGAAATTATTTATTCACAAATCATTCATATGCTGCTTCTGTAATTGATAGTTTCATCTGTTTAATGCTGCTCTGATAGTGCTTAATAAACACGGAAGGTCTCAGACTCTACAAGGGGATATGAAATTAAATCACTGAACTATGGAATCTTTTGTTTGGTACTTTTACTTTTTCATCCCATTTTTCCTTGTGATGTTTTAGGTCAGAAATGTTGGGTAACAAAATCTGATATTTTCACTGTTCAATTTCCAAATGTAATTGTTATACTGTCGACTTAACATATCAGTAATACCTCAACGCTTGTACTTTATTTTGTTTTTTATACATGAACATATGCAGAATCAAGAAATGCATCAGGGTCATTGTTTAGATCGACCAAAGCATCACAACACTGGGTTTTGCACAAAGTTCCTTAACCACTTTTGGAGGGTTCTTTTGGGGAAGAATATGAATTAAATTGTTATTTTGTTGTTGTTGTTGTTGTCGTCATTCTCAAACTGAGCCGGGAAACCTAACCTTGAGAAATATGTTAGCGTTAGTGAAAGATAAACTAATTGTATGGGAGGAACATTAAGAAAAATACCGACTTGCCACGGCCAAATGAACATGGAAAGAACATCTTTGGGCTTTTACAAATTGAAGATCTAGAAAAGATCCTACAGCCCTCTACTTGTAACAAACAAAGCTTCTTATATCAAAAGCTCCATCTTAACAGGTCATATAATATAGACATTAATACCTACTGTCATTAGTTGATGGGTAAAATTTGACAGCTACGGCGGAGCATCAAGAACCAGAGTTAATTACAGTTGCCTCCTTGGTAATCTCTATTACCATTAATAACTTGGGTTCTTCGCTGATGCCAAAAAGAAACCTGGACCTCCCAGTCTATGACATGTCCTCGTGATAAAGATGAAGTCCCAGCCCAAAACGAGCACAAGCTCGACGAAATGCCATACCTTCTGCCTTCTGCATAGGATCCCCATAACCTGGGTCATCTACTGAAGCAGTGCCAGTTGATTCCCGATATATCTAGTCAAAACAGAAAGAGAGACGGAGCAAGAAACTTAAAATCAGATAATCTATCTTCTTCTTTGATAATATAAAAACTTTCATGTAAATGAAATACAAGCAAGCTAGAAAACTAGGTAGCAAGCAGCTGAGTGTACAGAACTGAGGCATTTATTTGTTCTCCAATAGGTAAGATGCAGAAATGGAATTCAAGAAAAACAATCAGAATTTTGATATCAGCTACAAGCCTGTTGAAATTAAAGGGACATCACAACCAAGTAAAAGGTGCCATGCCACTGAGATACGAAGTGCAGTAAATAATAAGCACCGGACGCCCTTGTACTTAAGTAAGATTAGCTATTCTATGCTTACACGGGCATCAGCTATTATGCAATGGACAAAACCAAAGTCGCTTAGATTCAAACCAACAAGGTGTCCTTGAAGTTAACTAAGATTAGCTACTCTATGCTTACATGAAATTAGCAATTATGCAATGGACGAAACCAAAGTAACTTAGATTCACACCAAAGAATATTTAAGAAGGTAATCTGCTCCGAACATTCTGGACATATTGAATTACATCATTGATTGATTATTGTATTTAAGAAGGCTTTTTTAGGGTTCTTGCTTAACCCTAAAAAAGTTTTCTGCTAAAAAAACTTAAATACCACTTAACAAAAAAGAAAAGAATTATCTGCTAATACATCTAATGAAGTCGTTAAAAGCGGAACTAATTTTATGAGATTCACTGGACGTTTCTTTCGCTTTAAAGTTTGTTACATGGTCTATCTGCGGCTTTTTAGGAAGGTCTTCTCAAGTTAAAAGGGAGTACCTCATAAACAATAGCATTGGAAAAACTAATTGATCACATTGATTTGCCCCGGAAAAAGATTGCAAAAATGATAAATACAGCAGCTAGATATGACTACATACAAAACATCTTAATTATAGAAACAAGTTACGAAGCATAAGTAACAAAAACAGCAATACCTCTGCATCAGTCCCATATAGTGTTACACGGTAAACAACTGAAACTGACTTGCCATCAGATGAGTAATTGATGCTTCGAACTTCGCCAGACCATTCTAATTTGTCAACAAATTTTATTGTCAACTGGCTGACTAAATTAAAAATAGTTTCATCCTCAGAAGGAAAAAACAGAAAGATTTTTGACATACCTGGAGCATGTAAATTCAGAATCCTATTCACAATATGCCTGCAAAGATTCAAAAGTCACAAAAAGCAAGTCAGTTTTCTTTATATCGTAAAAAGCAAAAGAAACAACAGAACACATATTCCAGCAAAGTGTTAATATGTCAGGTTAAGAAATGATTGAAGGCTCACATAAATATAAAAAGAAAAAATTGCACCGCTTTACAATTTAACAGATGCACTTATGTCCACATGTTTCAAAATCAACTGAGCTACGAAGTTGACCAGGCAGAAATCTTGGTGAAACAAAGTTGACCACCCAAAATTGATCCTTTGTTTGCATTTGGTATGAAGGACAATGTATTTCATGAAAATATTTTATTTCGGGAAATCATTCTAAGGTCCATTTCCCTGTTTGGTTGAGTATAAAAGTATATACTAACATATAGTAATCGTATGAAGAGTCATACACGATAAAATGCTAGTATTTTGGTTATATTTTTGAGTTTAAGTTGACAATAATTTCCAAAGGTTGATTGAAGTTAGTGTTAAAAAGTAAATTTCGGGATGCTTGCAAAGGAAAGTAATTTCCTTCCTTACCATAAGTAATTTTCTCCTTTTGGAGGAAGTATTTTCCTTGGGAAAAAAGTTATTAATAAATAAATGTAGACAAATGCAGGAAAATGGCATCATTAAGGATAACAACTTTCTTTGCAAATTATTTATTGCCAAGACAAATACACTCAAAATGATCCAATTAGCACATCAAACAAGTCTCTGCCAGATTATATTGATGGTTGACTGGTGCTTTGAAGAACATAGAACAATCTAATTGAGAGGTATTCTGTAAATTCTGTTTAATGTTTGTGAAAACATACTCAAAGGTGAAGAAAGGCAACAAATTATTGAGTTAACTTTTTTGAAGAATATTAGCAAGAATTTTTTTATTAATTGTCCCACAAGGATCAAGCAAAGGCTTTCAAAGGGCTTTTGGCCACTCCACTTATTGACTTAATGTTTTGGTTGGAAGCTCATATGTTTTCACAAGAGTTGAAATTAGCTCTTTAGGCAGTTGACAAATCGAACGCACATTACATTGCATAAACACAAATTTATCTCCGGTTCCTTGTTTTCTTTTGCATCAATTAATTTAAAAAACACACAGCTTATAATCCAACAGAAAAATGTGTTAAGCTACCATTTCGGTTAGCCAAGAAAATGCCTAACTGAAATATTTGGTTGAGCATCAAAGTCAATTTATAGGACAAGGAATCTATTCTGGATATTCTCTGCCGAAGAAGGATATGCTAGGGAGTTGGTTGATGCCTTGGAGTACCTATTAATTATTAACCGAAGGGTGGCTCCAGAGTCGGATCCAGGATCTAAATCTTATGGTTCAACTTTCAAAAATTTTGGATTTGAACCTATTATATTTTTAAAGTTATGGATTCATATCTACTATTTTTGTAATTTTAATGAATTATTATATATAAAAATGGTGTAGAAGTGAAAGCTCCTGGTTTTATTGAACGCAATACTCTTAAGGCAAACAAATACGGGATAGAATCAAANCCCCCCCCCCCCCCCACACACACACACAAAAATTTTTGCTCTAGTAGTAAGAGGGCAACACATGATTTGTGGGGTGAAGCGCACATCACATGTTCGAACGTTGTGACATAAAAAACTTGGTACTTAAGTGGAGAAGAGTAGAGCCGCGGATCCATTGTGTACTGAGCTTCGAACCGTGTGCCACATGTGTTGGAATCAAAAATAACAAGGCGTCATGTGGAAGCTAACATACCAAGCTTGCAACAACAACAACAACGACCCAGTGTATTCCCGCAAGTGGGGTCTAGGGAGGGTGACATGTATGCAGTCTTACCTAACACCCAAAGCTTGGTGGAAATATACTAAACTAGGCATAATAATTTATTATGGTTTGATTAATCGACTTACATATAATTCATCACTAATACAAAAAGAGAAAATAAAAATTATGAGAGGAAAGTCTCCCCCTAAACAATACTCTCTGAAAGACTACATTGTGGAGGTTTTTTTTTTTTGTTGTTGTTTGAGAAGAAGCTTCAATTTATAGAAGAGCAAAACTTCTCTTCCAAGAAAAGGATAAGGCTATAAAAGAGATTTAATCCTTTAGGAGAAAGAGAGTCCTAATAGATTAGAAATTGAGGGAAAACTTGCTCTCTCTAATGATTTCTTGGTTACAAAAAGAAAACCCTGCAAGCCTTTTGCCAGACCTATCCATGAAAGGAATCACTAAATTTGAAACAAAAACACAGAATATAGACAAGTTCAAGCAAATATTGGAGCTGAGTTGTGCAAGATATGTCATCAATAACCGTCAACGGAAACCATAATCTCCCCCTGCCCAAATGCAAAAGGTAAGCGCAAGCAAACAAAAAAAATTCCCCTCAAAATCAAGCAAAACACTAGTAGAGCGCAGATCAGATTCTGATAAACATTCGAAAAGTAAAAGAACCTAGCGTAGATGAGACAGGAAATAAAATAGGCAGCACTGACCAGGGGATATATTTGAGGGAGAAGCCATTAGGTTCATGGCGAAACTTGATGAGGGAATCCGGGACCTTCTTGTTCAGCTCTTTGAGTATCTCAGAAAGTGGTCGGCTGATTCCTGAAGTTGGGACATCGTACTCCGGCGTTTCCCTGTCGGAATCAGAAATCATTTTCTCTCTGTCTTTGTCTTTGACTGCCCGATAGGAAGAAGAAGAAGAAGAGGGCTTGGCAGAGAAAGAGCGCAGGCAACATCGGACTCTGTTCAACACCGAAGAAGAGGTTGAACGCAATGAAGAAGAGGCCATTGCTTTCCCGCTTCCTTAGTTCGCTCTGCTATGTGCCACAGTAACAACACTCTAAAACCCCATTGCCGCTTTTAAAAGGGTTTTTTTATTGGAATATGAGCAAATGGCACCAAGGTCCTCTATTTTCCAAAATGAGCAAAATATTCTCTTCAATTTCATATTCTCTTAAAGGATTTGCTAAATACTAATATTTTGATAAAATTAATTAATTTGAAGAGTTTAATATTAAAAAGGGTATATTAATTAAATTGTAATTTTTAGCATTAACGATAAATAGGTTTAAGAAACGAGGATTCACTTTACAGTAGTTGGTTCTGGCCTAACATATTCACTTCTATTTTGGATGATTGACAAGAATGCGCCTATAAGAGGCTGGTATTTAAATATAATTTTTGTTTTTAAATGTATTTTTAAAAAATGATTTACCCAAAAATGAGTAACAATTAAATCTATACGTAGTTTAAAGGATACGTGATTTAATTCAATACGGATAATTACGAATAACAGGTAAATGAATTAAAGACAAAATAAACGATCAAACCAATCGTAATGTAATGACCAAGTCTGATTTTAGATTGAACAGTGGAACTCATCCTCGATTGGACCCTCGGTACAAGCTCGGTCGCGGGTGAAGAAAAGAATGAGTAATGCCTTGAACAAGAGCGAGAAGACAAAAGAAAACTTTTATTGTTTTAAATTGCGCGCTCGCTTTACCATATCTGATCTCAGATACATCGTTCATTTTTCTCGGGTCTAGATACGAGGGGATCTTGGCCTCGATTATAATCATGTCGATCCGTGCTTCCCTTTCATTCTCTCATCGGGGAATCGGGGAAAACTTTACCCCCGATTTTATCCGTACACAGATAGTCCATCGTTTTTCAGAGAGTAGATTTATCGAAGCAACGAGAAGCGATAAATTAACCCCAGTTCCTTCTTTCATATGTTACAACTGAGTTGACGGGTCAGCGAAACATCCCATCAGTCGTATTATTCTGACTTCGGACACGTGTCAGCCGCCGGCTGACTGTCCTCGAATGCGGAACGTCACGCATTGACTATCCTTCCTCTTTAAAAGCTCCGACCCCTTCTTCACTTTTTTACTTTTCGATTCCAGAGCTCTTTGACTTACCCTCGAATTCTCCACTTAACTCTAACCCCTTCAAATCTTCATACATTGCTTTCTAGAACTTCATAGCCTCATCTTCAAATCTTCATAATTCTTCTTTAAATCTTCAAATCTTCATCCTCATCTTCAAGCCTTCATATTTTTCTTCAAACCTTCATATTTTCCATAATTCGATGGCAAAAACTTCTAAATCCGTGCCTCAACAAACCAACTCTTCATCTTCCAACTTGGCCACGGATGCCGAGGTGGCGGTTCCTGAGGTGGCCCAAGAGCCTCCTTTGAAGAGCTTCATTCCCGAAGGCTGTTCCATTAAAAACGACTTCAAAGTCGAGAAGGCCTCCAGTCAACAGGACCAAGGAGAGGGAGTATGGAGGTAGATATGCTCCGTTACCGAGGACACACTCCCCATAGTTCGGGTGGACTATAACTGGGAGGGAAATGAGGTGGCCGTCCCCGGTCCCAATCAAGACATCACCACTCACCTGGCGCGCCGATGGACCCTATAATCCTTGGCTTATGCAAAAGGTACGAGGTCTGCCTTGGGAAGATTCACCTGTGCTTTTGGAGGATCGTAATCCTCCTCGGTCACTCCATAAACAACATCGAAGCACCTCGGTTCACCCTCGACCACCTGCTTCGTCTCTATAGTCCCTGAATCTTCTGAGGGGGGTTGGTCAAGATTGTTCGTCGAGCAAGTAAAGCTCCATTATCGAGCATCAGTGAAGATCGAGATCGAGGTTAGCAGGGAGGTTCGTTCGGGTGAAAATCGAAGACCTCATTCCCCTCGAATTTCTACCGTTCCTGGAAAGTGGAATTCATCTCGTAAGTCTTTTCCTTCTTGATTACTTGGTACTTCCTTTTATTCTTTTACTAATTGCATGTGTATACCATTGTGCATCAGTCGCCCAAGTTCGCAATGCAGTTCCCCGCTTCAAGGAGTGGATCTAGGGGACTGCAAACAAATGTCTTACATTGAGCACGAATGGTGCAAGCTCTCGAAGGGCAAGTGGGAGGCCCGTTCCCATGGTGAATCTTTCTCCCGAATAATTATATTTACATACTTAAATTTTACTTTTGCCAAGTCTTTTCCCTTTCACAGGTTTTCCCAAGACAACCAAGCTTCGGCCATTGGATGAGGACGAGGCCTCGTCCTCCCTTGCTGAACCCTCTGCTTTGATATAGTCCGGAGTTGTCGCAAAGGATGATAAAAAGAAGAAAAAAAGGATATCTTTTGGCTCCCTGGACACCAAGGTGAACAAGAAGAGGGTAGTCGTTCGGGGCCAGAAAAGAAATAAAAAGAGTACCAAAGCCAAGGTACCGGACCCCGATTCCCTCTTCCGGCTCAGGGATTACCCGGAGGACAATTCCTTGGAGTTAATTGCTCACGAGTCGACCATCGACGAAGGAGAGCAGGTGGAAACCAGAGTAGGTGGCTGGGAGGACGATCCCTTTCTAGCTCGGGAGCCATAAGGAGAATCAGAGGCCACGGTCTCCCGAGAAGCCGCTCCTGCCCAGAAGGAAGTAGTTGGTGTCATCGACATTGCGGAGACGATGTACCACACAGAGTCTATGTTCGAAGAGGCTCAAGTCGATAAAGAGAAATCAAATAAGACGGCACGGGGCACAAATGATCCCCTCAACATGTTCTTCGACGGCATGGACTGTTTACCCGTAAAATGGTACAGTTGAGCTTATACGTGGTTTATAGACAAGTGAATCAATTTTATCCCTAGATGATAAATAATTAGAAAAAAATGTAAGACTTAGCCTTGAAATTGAAGTAAAACAGCAGAAATCGTGGTTCCGGGAGTAGGGCTTCCGGAGGCAGTAATAATAATATAAATAAGCAAAAAAGTCAAATTGTATTGAGCTTTGATCAGAGTATAATGTATGTTTGTCAGAAAATTTGTGTGCTTTATAATAATAATAGAGCTCACTATTTATAGTTGCACCTAGGGAACAAGGTCCTAGGATCAAGCCCCTCTTTAATGACAATTATGAGGGACATTGAAGAATGTGTAACGGTAGGCAGTGAATGCCATATTCTCTATAACGGACCATATACTTAATGCTGTAGAATATTCTCAAGTAAATGCTATAGGGTGGCAGGCATTTATCTTGACTTTATGAATATCATTCTCTCCGATAACAAACGAGATTGTTGCCTTTAGACCCAACTATCTTCTGTCTTCGGCTCCACATGTCGCTTTATCATGCGATCATTTAATATGAACATATTTTACCCTATACAGATAGTCCCCCTACTTTATGGTGGCATAACTTTGTGTCACCGGGAAGTTGGTTGAGATACCTTTTTTGGCGGGAGATTCTCTGACCCCTTCTGAAAAGTTTCTGACGGTTGATTAGATGCACGTCTCTCCGCATTTAATGCCCCGAACACGCGTCATCCCATGATTTAGCACCAGTTTTGCCGGTTATCAAGGTAATTATGGCCATGATTTTAGCCGCCTATTCCTTTATTTGTACGCATCACACTTCTCTATTTACACTTCATAACTTTCCAACTCTCGAACTATCTTTGATTAACTCATACTTGTCTTCAACTTTCCCAAATCTTCTTCTACAGTAAAATCCCTTATCTCTCTTCTAATAATAATGACCTCTTCTTCTAGAAACCCTAGTTCCTCAAAGAACAAAGGTAAAGTTGATAATCCTCCAACAGTGAGCACTATCATTCCAAGGAGTCTTGTCACAACTAAGGACTTTGAAGTGAAGTACCATACTGCTAATCCTCGCACGTGGGGTGTTGGCTTGTATCCTTCTTCTATTCGTCCTTCCACCATTCCTGTTGTGAAGGAAGACTGCCATTGCCCCGATTTAAACATCATCGCTCCTGACCTGGCGGAGCGGATAACCTTACCCAAGAAGGGTTTCACATATTTTTATACGTATCCCTTCACTTTGGGGCCATTCTATTTGAGCGGGGAGCTTGACTCTGTTATCGCAGAGTTCTGCATCCATTACCAGGTATGCCTGGCATAAATAGTCCTTATGTTTGGAGGACATTTGCTTGTCTTCGACATCTATGCTAGGAGACGGAAGAGGAGATAACCTTGGCTCGATTAATGAACTTTTATTCCACCAATATTTTTGATAACTTGGCTTTTTGCCTCGTTTTCCGTTCCCTTATACGCGAATTTTGGATACAATTTTACATAAAATAGCCCCGAAAGCTTATACGTTGTGCTTGTTGCAGGATGGAACAAGAAATGAAGGAATTTAGTCTAAAATATGCTCAAAATAGGAGTGAATCCGGCACAAGGAGCAAACCCAACAAAGATGCTCAAGACAAAGAGGCCACCGCGGCTGCGGTTGTGTTTTCGCGGACCGCAGTGCATTTTCAGTGAGTCAGAAATTCAAGCCATCAGCCACTGCAGCCGCGGTCGAAGTTTCGCGGACCGCGGTGGAGTTCCAGTGATACCCAAGAATTGCAAGTTCCCACCTCGGCCGCGGTCGAAGTTTCGCGGACCGCGGTGGCATTCCAGTGAGGTCCTAACGTTTTCGCGGACCGCGGTCGTGTTTTTGCGGTCCGCGGTGGTACTTCAGAGGTATTTTTGTCCGAAAATTTGGCAGACTATAAATAGACTATTTTGTAATTTATTTCCAGATCTGGAAGATATCAGCTGTTTTTCAGAGTAGAGAGCTCGTGAATATTTTAGGGGGTTTATTTCTTTAGCTTTATTCTTGCATTTTTAACATTGAAAACTTCAATTTCATTGTTAGGAATCAATTAAATGGGTTATTATTTTTCTCTATCATTGTTCTCATCTTTGATTATGAGTAGCTAGACCCATTAGCTAGGGTTGTGGCTCAACCCTAGTGTGAGTATATAATGGGGTTTTGAAATTAAGGTTGGAAAATTAATGGGTGTTAGCTATTTAGGTTATTTTAAGGTTTTTATTGCTATAATTAGTGGTTGCAAACACTAATTAACCTTTTCATGACTTGGGTCTTTCTTGAGAAAGAAGACTTGAGCCTAGAAATTAGTCTAATAGGAAATTAGGGCATTATCAAGAGATTGGTAGTCCCAATCAAAGGGGTTAAACCCAGAAATGGTAAAACCCTACTTGAGCCCTAGTTAACGGGTTAAGCCTCGATAGAGTAACATCCTACCTAAGCCTATATTGCTTGATTATTGGGCACCCAATTGGGCTCGAGAGAGGCAATTAGGGTATAATCACTCAAACTACCGAGAGGTATAGAGTGAGCACCTTCGTGCTTTGGTTATAGCTATATCCCTATTAAATTCCCCGACCTTAGAATTGAGTCCCTTTGTGTATCCACCTAGGCCACAATCACGACCCTAGTGGCTTTATCAACATTAGAAAACAACAACAAAAGCACAAAACAAAGTTAATCATTAATTAGCTTACAAACAATATAATACATTTAGTATAGTTCAGCACCAACCGATGTTTAGAGGTGCAATTAGAAACACTCGACCCTTCTAGATCGCTGATACACTCATTCCCATCTATAGGCTCCATGTGGATTCGATCCCGACCATCCGGGTAAAAGCTACACGACCTTTGCCTTCATACTTATATAGTAGTGGGGGTGCAGTTGCTGTCACTTTTTGGCGCCGTTGCCGGGGAGCTTTAACATTGTGACTATATTTGTGACTAGAAGCGTAGTGTGTTTTTCTTTCCTTCTATTTTTAACTTCCTTGTTTGGTGTACTTAGGTACAATGGCCGATCCGCTAGGAAATGTGATTCCGGGGGAGGAGGTTTATGACAATCAAGAAGATGAAATCAATCAAATTCCTCCACAAAGAAGAGGCCGATAGGCCAATATTCAGGATGATGTTGCAGACCCTCCCCCACCTCCAGCCCCTAGAGATGCTCCTCGGGTCCTTCCAAACGAGGGGTATGCTAGTGCAATAGTCCCGCCAAGGATTCAAGCGGGGAACTTCCAAATCACAAATGTTATGATCACTCTCCTAGAGCAAAGAGGATACTTCACCGGAGCCGCCCATCAGAATGCCTATAAGCATCTCAAAGGCTTTGTTGATACATGTTGGGGGAGTAAGCAAACTAATGTGTCTGAGGACGCATTAAGGTTGCAGTTGTTACCGTTCTCACTTAGGGGAAGAGAATTGGATTGGCTTGAGCATCTCCCAAACCATTCTATATCCACTTGGGACAAGCTTGCGGATAAATTTATTGCAAAATTTTTCTCCCCAAGCCGTATGGAAGCCCTTCGAGATGAGATTTTAGCATTCAAACAAGATCCAAACGAGCCCCTACATGAAATATGGGAACGCTGTAGAACCATGGTCAAGGAATGCCCTAACAATGACATGACCGAGGCTATGATACAACAAACATTCTACCGGGGAATCAACACGGTAAACCAATGTGTGGTCAACCAATTGGCTGGTGGTAATTTTATGAAGATGACATACCCGAGGCATGTGAGATTCTTGATGAAATGGACGACACATCTTCGTCTTGGCAAAGTAGAGCAAATGTTCCTCAAGGGAAAACCGGTGTGAATAGTCTCCACAAGGAACTCCAAGAACAAGGGCAAGCAATTGCCGAGCTTACAACAACCATGAACCAACTTGCTAAATCCCAACTCCAATATTTGCAAGGGCCTAAGCAAGTAAATGCTATGGAAGGAGTTCATATGCAAGGAAACCAAATGAGACCTCGGGGAAATGTTAAGCAAAACCATGGTGATCAAGGGGATCAAGGGCCAAGTGGTCATGAACAAGGTTAAAGTTACAACGACCAAAATAAAGATGTTATGTGCGCAAACAACTACGAAGGGCAAGGTAATACACAAAACTGGGGGAACCAAAGGCCACGAAACTGGAACAATAACAATGCTAGAAATTGGAACAATACCAATGATAGTCAATGGAACAATAATAATGACCAACAATGGGGGAACAACAATTAAGGGAATTGGAATGGAAGAAATAACAACAACAACTGGGGAGGTGAAGGTAATCGGGGGTCGTGTTTTCAAAGGCCCCCGATGTACCAACAACCAAGCAACCCTCCTCCATATCAATCTCATGGGCAAATTTCTTCAAGATCGAAAATGGGTCGGATAGAAAACATGCTCAAACATATGATGGAGAGGAATGCAGAATCCGATGCCCAGATATCCTCTCACACTACTTCCATCCGAAACCTTGAAGTACAAATGTGCCAGATTTCACAAGCCTTAAACACACACCCAAAGGGTGCACTACCAAGTGATATAGTGGTGAACCCCAAGGGTGGGAACAACAACAACACCGGTCATGCTATGGCGGTAACCACTCGGAGTGGAAAAGGTGTGGAGGCAAGTGCTTCAGAAAAAAGAAAGTTGTTGATGATGATGAAGTTGTACCCCAAGATGAGCTACCAGCTGATGTGGAGCAAGCATTGGATGAGCCAAGTGAAGGTGAGGTAAGAATTGACATTCATGATAATAGGGAGGATTTGGATAGAAATGTGAATCCATCTAGGGAACACATAATTGACATGCCGGAACCGGTGGTCCCAAAGGCACCATTGCCTAGGCCACCTCCTCCCTATCCTTAGAGATTGGCAAAACAGAAGCAAGAGACCCACTTTAAAAAGTTCTTTGATATGATGAAGAGTCTCACCATAAATGTTCCTTTGGTTGAGCCCTTGGAGAAAATGCCAGGCTACACTAAGTTCATGAATGACTCGGTGACAAAAAACGATCCATGGATTGTGAGACCATTAAGATGACTCACCAAGTGTGCCTTTTGACGGACCTTCACTAAATAACTATTTGGAGATGGATGATGTGGATGATTCATTATACCGGGAAAAACTTGCTGAAAAGGATGCTGCGAGAAATTGGTTGGCTTTGCACTTGGCCAAGCCCGGGGACACCCCAGAGTGGTTAACGGCTGTAAAGACTATCACTAGGAGGACCCTGAACTTCGAAGCTAAAGGATGGGAGACTTTTGTATGTAGCAGGTTAGACCCGACTCGTCATGACCAGAGGATCCCTCTCAGTAGGCATGTATTAATAGCATCTATCATGGCTGGATACCCCATCAATGTGGGGAGTGTGATGTCCGAGGTCATTAGCCGAGTGGTCAGCACAAGTGATACTTCTTACCCTTATCCTCATTACCTGACCATGTATTGTGAAGACCAGGAAGTGACTATGAAGCGCTTTGACACCAAAGTCAAGCCTAAAGCACCTTTCTCCTGGTATGACTTGAAAGATGAGGATAACCCCAAAAAGAAGTTAAAGGGAAAGTCGGTTGCCTGCACTAGCCAGTCTGAAGAGCCAGTGGTAGTGGCGGAACCTTCACTACCCCAGCCTGCCATTCCAGAGGAGGCTCCAGTCCCATCTTCCTCCACAGCTACAAACATCCCCTCTACCAGAGCCTATCCCATGACTGCTCAATGGCTGAACATGACTCTTACTAGCCTCACCAACTGGATGCAGTCAACTACTACAAAGTTGACTACAATTTCTACAGCCGTGGTAGCCCCAGTTACTCCTCTCCCCCACAGATCCCGCAGTCCACTAAGGACACTCTAAAAGAAATTTTGGAGAATCAGAAGAAAATACTGGACGTAGTGGGTGCACATGAGAGTGCATTGGAAAATCTGGCCAAAGAAACAAAGACGCTGAGGAAGACCAGGGCGTCAAAGGAGGAGGTGGCGAAGCTGAGAAAGGAGGTCGACAAGCTATCAGGCGATTAGATTCCTTTGGAGAAGCTACTAGCAGACCCCACAGAGCCCCAGCCAGAGCAGCAGCCATTGCCTCAGTCAGTGCAGGAGGAGGAGCCGGTGAGGCCACTGAAGAAGAGGAAGGTCATGCCCCGTGCCCAAAACATCAGGCTTATACTGGCAGACCCCCTACAACGCGACTTGTTCAAGTTCTTCCGCCGTGGATTTTGTTGCATCCTTTTCTTCTGGTACCTGGAAGTATCTTGGTACCTGATAGGATTCCGACTCCTCCTCCCCCTGGTTCACTTTACTCGGCTCGGGAGCAGGCGCCGACTCCTGTAATTACTATGCTACATGTTCCTTCCCTTTGATACTAGAAACCGAGATTGCATTCATCTCCTTTGCCGCCAGTTGGTCTCCTCTTATTTGTTTAATTTCCTCGGGAGTTGGGAATTTCAAAAATTGATGATATGTTGATGATACGACATTCATCTCGTGCAACCATGGTCTCCCCTGGATGATATTGTATCCCTATATCGCCATCCACTACCTCAAAAGGATTGTCTTCATCACTCCCTCTGCATTCGTGGGTAGAAGGATCTCTCCTCGGGTTGTCACGCTTGCCATATTAAACCAACGAGGAGTTTCGTGGTCGGAGTGATACTTTAGGTGAGCTTGAATTTCTCTAGCACTCTCCACTAGATAACAGTGGCCGAACATCCTGGGTCCACAAGAAATCGTCTAATTTTAAAATCTAAGACATTTAGAGAGATTACCAGGGCGTCGTTATGCAATAGTAGCAATCCATCCGCGTTTTCCTCCGTGAAAGTAATGTCGTCCTTGACAAATCCTGGAGTCTTTTACTGTGGGTTACCGATATTTTTGTCTTTTTTGCCGCCGAAAATGTCACACCATTAATCTCGTTACCCCCCCCTCGAAAATCATGTTGATCGTCAAACGTGGAGGATCCTCTCCTTCTTTCGAAGGCTATGCATTATCGCGATTGCGGTCGTAATTGTTTTTAGCTCGGTCACTCAAGAACTCTCTGAGATGGCCATTTTTCAGCAATGTTTCCACCTCTTCGCGCAGATTCCAGCAGTCCACAGTTCGGTGATTGTTTGTCCTATTTTATTCACACCACAAATTAGGATCCCTTTGGCTGGGATAGAATCTCATTGGCTTCGGGAATCATGCTTCTTTAATGTTTCTTATAGCTAACACCAACTACACTACTTTGACGTTGAAGTTTTATTCGGAAATCCTGGGGTAGGAAGAATCTCGAGAACCCGATGTCTTATTGTCCTATAATGAACTGTTATTCTGGCCGTGATCAGCTCTCCTATCGGTAATGAATCTATCTGCCGACTGGAAACCTCTGCCGCGTCCTTCGGCCCATTCATAAGGCAAAAATCAACCCCTTGAAGACCGTCGATCTGTGTCGAAATCATCCTTTGATTCCTCTTTATTCTTCTCCTGGTCCCGACCCTTGGACGACGCCGGGAAACCGCGCTGATCATCCTCAATTCTTATCTTTGACTCGTACTAGTTGTGTACATCCACCCAAGTTGTTGCCTGGAACTCGATAAAAATTTCTTTCAATTTTCAGGAAGCGTAAAAAATTCTCGGATTCAGACCTTTGGTGAATGCTTCAGTTGCCCATTCGTCCAGTACGACTGGTAGCAACATCCTTTCCTTATGGAAGCTGGTCACAAACTCCCGCAATAATTCAGACCCTCTTTGTGCAATCCTGAATATGTCGGCCTTTTGGGCCTGCACCTTTCTGGCCCCGACATGGGACTTGATGAAAGAGTTCGCAAGCCTCTCAAAGGAATCTATGGAGTGCTCGGGAAAAAGCGAATACCATGTCAGGGCTCCCTTCATAAGGGTCTCCCCAAATTTCTTCAATAAGACTGACTCAATCTCGTGTGGAGCTAAATCTTTCCCCTTCATCGTCGTTGTGTAGGTGGTGATGTGCTCCTGAAGATCTAAAGTCCCATCATACTTTGACACGTCTGGAATTTTGAACTGCTTCGGGATCAATTCAGGTGTCGCGCTTGGTTTGAATGGAAACTGTTTATACTTCTTTGAGTCCGGTCCTTTCAGCACTGGTGGTGATCTCGGAATTTGATCCACTTGGGTGTTTATTTTCCTCATAAATCGCATGAGTTTGATTTTAAAGGGATCAATTTTGTTGTTGTGAACGGATCCGCTATCGTTCCCCCCGATCCCATCGTAGCTGACCTCGCCCCTCAGAGTGTTGTTGTCGACCCTCTGCATTGTTTGATTTGCGGGAGCACCGAGAGGAAATAGACCTAGTCCATTTGAATTGTTGGAAGCACCCGAGAACACCTTCTGTAACTTTGTTATGAAATGATCTTGTCATGTGAGATGGTCTATAATGCTCTCTCAAGATTCTTACTGTTTCAATGACATGCTCGTCTTCAGCATCATCAGGAGTCACCTCTCGAACATGTCGGGGATATCGCCCGCCGTGAATCGGTGTGGCCTCTTCCCCTCGTTGCTGGTATCGCTGATTAAATCCTCGTGCTGAGGCTGATTTCCTTAGGCCTAACTGTTTTGTACGATGTTGGCACCATTATCTGCCATTTTCTATGATTTTTGCTAAGAATAGATGCAAGGATCAACTCAATTACACAACTGTTTAAGCCCCACGGTGGGCGCCAAACTGTTTACTCATAAAATAATATAGTTGAATTTATACGTGGTTTATAGACAAGTGAATCGATTTGATCCCAACATAATAAATAAATTAGACAAAAATGTAAGACTTAGCCTTGAAGTTGAAGTAAAACAACAGAAATTGTGGTTCCCTGATCAGGGCTTCCAGAGGCAGTAATGACAATATAAATAAGCAAAAGAGTGAAATTGTATTGAGTTCTGAACAAAGTATAACATATGTTTGGAAGAAAATTCATGTTCTTTACAATGATAATAGAGCTCACTATTTATAATTGCACCTAGGGAACAAGGTCCCAGGATCAAGCCCCTCTTTAGTGACAATTATGAGGGCGATTGAAGAATGTTTAACGGTTGGCAGTGAATACCATATTCTTTGTAACGGACCATGTACTTAATGCTGTAGAATATTTTCCATTAAGTGTTACCGGGTGGAAGGTATTTATCTCGCCTTTATGAATATCATTCTCTCCGATAACAAATAAGATCGTTGCTTTCGGACCCTTATTAGCACCTTTTTGCTTTCGTTTTAGTCCAAAAACATTTAAATGTGTTCCCGAAAACTGATGAAATATGCTTAATTGCAGGAATAGTGGAAAATGAGACCCAAAGATGAAATCCATCTCAAGAAGGAGTGATCTGAACTAAGGACAAAAACAGGCACATAAGCTCACAAGTGCGGACCGCAGATTATCATCTGCGACCGTAGAATGTGAAGAAACTCCTATCAGAGACAAGTGCAAAGTGTGGTCCGCACATGATATGTGCAGTCGTAGAAACTAGGAAAGAGCAAGAGTTCAGAGAACCTACATCTCAAGTTCAACAGAAGTGCGGACCGCACAATTTTTGTGCGGTCGTAGAAGAACAACTACATGGCCGCAGCCACATTTGTGCGGTCCGCAGAAGAGCAATGTGCGGCCGCACTTAGAAATGTGCGGACCGCAAAAAGAGAGAAGTATGACCGCAATTCAGAATTATGCGGCCGCTGGTTTCTATTCCTGTCAGGCTGAAGCAAAGTGTGGACTGCTAGATTTTGTTGTTTTGAGATTTTTGAATATTAATTTCATCAGTCTAATTATTAATATGGATTTAATTATCACTTCTTCTATTTCTTCTAATTTAAGCATGAGTAGCTAGATTTGTACTTGGGTTGTGACCCAACCCTAGTGTGTAAACTTAATGAGTGTTTGATTTATTGCTTGTTTATGGTTGGGTGTTGATTATCTAGCCTTGTTCTTTCTTTTATTTGAAAAATTAATGGTTGCAAATATTATTTCACGCCTTTTTGACTTGGTCTCTACTTGAGAAAGAGAGACTTAGTCTAGGAAGACTTTACTGGCAAGAAATTGGGTCAATCAAGAGATTGATAAGACCAATTAAGAGTTGAACCTAGAGATAGTAAAACTCGATTTGAGCTTATTATAAAGTGCTTTGTTCAATACCCATTTGGACTTGAGAAAGCCAAATTGGGCAAAATCACTCTCTAAAAGAGAGGTATTGGGTGGGTACTTGAGTGTTGATAGCTATAATACACCCCCACCAATAAAACAAGCGTTAAAGTTTACAACCCATTAAGAGAACACCTAGGTGAAGGTCATAGCCCTAGGTGTTTTTATCATTTGAAAAATAATCAAAAATAATTTCCTACGTTCATTCTTAAAATTGAAACTGTAGTCTAACTTAGATTTCCAAAAAAAACCCAATATTGCCGAAGTGCAAATTAAGATATACAAACTCACGCGCTAAAATATATACTACCAACACCTATTCACATAGCTGCCTGTGGAATTCGACCCCGAATCCGTTGGGTATTATTATTGCGTCGATCGTTTCATATCCTCAAATAAGGAGCGAAATTGGACGAGATCAATTTTTGGAGCCGTTGCCGGGGAGCTAAAAGTTGGTGTTAGATATATATTGAGGTGTGTTTTTGGAATATCTTCTTTTCCTTCCTTGTTACTAACCTGTGAGTATTGTAGGTGCAATCATGGAAAATAATGAGCTCGGAAAAATAGCCGTGGGGGATGTGGACATTGATGATTATGCAATGGATGAGGTCCCTCTTGAACCTCAATCCAATAGACGAGGCCGACCGCCTCAAGACAATGTTCCCGCTCCACCCCCACCTCCACCATGAGCGGCTCCACACCGGGTGTTGCCGAATGAAAGGTATGCAAGTGCTATAGTCCCACCCCCTATTAGGGCCGGAAACTTTCAAATAACCAACGTGATGCTCACTTTTCTCGAGCAACGAGGGTTATTCACCGGTGCACCAGGTCAAAATACATGTAAATATTTGAAGGGGTTCGTTGATACGTGTTGGGGAAGAAAACAAAAAAATGTCTCCGAGGATGCTTTGAGGCTAAGGCTTTTTCCCTTCTATATACGGGGAAAACTTTAGATCGGTTGGAACGTTTTCCAAATCATTCCATTCGTACTTGGGATGAACTAGCGGAGAAATGTTTTTCAAAGTACTTCTCTCCCGGGCACATGGCCATTCTTCGGGATGAAATTCTAGCATTCAAGAAAGAGCCTAATGAACCACTACACGAGATATGGGAAATATATAGGACAATGGTGAAAGAGTTCCCCAACGATGGTATGACAGAAAACATGATTCAACATACTTTATATTGGGGGATCAATACCACCAACTAATGTGTAGTGAATCAACTTGCCGGTCGAAATTCCATGACTACGCCTTATGCGGAGGCGTGTGATATGAGATGGAGGATACTTCATTAGCATGGCAATCTAGAGCCAATGTTCCACAAGGTGATCCAAATGTGATTCTTCTTCATAAAGAGTTACATGACCATGGGCAAGCAATACTCGAGTTGACAACCACCATGAACCAATTGGCAAAGGCTCAACTTCAACAAGTGAAAAACCCGAGGCAAGTAAATGCTATGGAGGGAGTCAATATGGTGGTAAACAAGATAAGAACAAGAAGTCCACCAGTGCAACAAAGAGTGGAGAATTTTGTGCAAGATAATAGTGGGTTTGATCAAGGTGATTCTTACAATGATCAAAATGAAGAGGTCCAGTATGTGAACAACTTTCAAGGTCAAAGAAACAACTACCAAGGCCCTTGTCAACAACAATGGAGACCTTCGAATAATCAAGGCGATTGGAATTCTAGCAACCAAGGTAATTGGAATAATGGAATCAATGAAAGCAATTGGAACAACAACAATCAAGGTAACTGGAGTGGAAGCAATAACCAAGGGAATTGGCCAAACAATAATAATCAAGGAAATTAGGGAGGCAACAACCAAAGCGGGTGGAACAACAACCAAGGAAATTAGGGGTCGGGTTTTCAAAGTCCCCCTATGTACCAACAACCGGGAAACCCACCTCCTTATCCTTCTCATGGTCCTAGTTCCTCCAACAATGAAATGGGTCGTATTGAGAACATGTTCAAGCAAATGATAGATAATAATTTCGATTTCGATGTCCAACTTGCTTCACACATCACATCAATCCGTAACTTAGAAGTGCAAACGGGTCAAATCTCTCAAGTTTTAAATTCTCGTCCTAAACGGGCACTACCAAGTGATACGGTGGTGAACCCAAAGGGTGGAAACACTACGGGGCATGCCGTGGTCATTACTACAGGAAGTGGAAGAGGTGGGAATGTACATACCTCAAGTCAAAGGCAACTTGTGGATGATGATCAAGTGGTACAAGAAGAGGAGATCCCGAATAATGTTGTACAAGCAAATGATGAAGTGCAGATTGATATTGACGGTGGAAGAGACTCAAGAGGATATGAACCCGTCTAGGGATCATGTGATTGACATACTGGAACCGGTAGAACAAAAAGCTAAGTCACCATTTCCTAAGCCACCTCCTCCCTATCCTCAAAGTCTTGCCAAGAAAAATGGCGAGAATCAATTCAAGAAGTTCATCGATATGATGAAGAGTCTCTCTATAAATGTTCCATTAGTTGAAGCCTTGGAGCAAATTCCTGGATATGCAAGTTTATGAAGGACTTGGTGATAAAGAAGAGATCGATAAATTTTGAAACTATCAAAGTCACCCACCAAGTGAGTGCAATTGTGCATTCGATGGCTCCAAAGTTGGAAGATCCCGATGCTTTTAAAATTCCTTGTACCATTGGAAGTGCCGAGTTTTCAAAAGCTATTTGTGACCTTGGGGCGAGTATCAACTTGATGCCCTATTTTGTTTTCAAGACATTGGTAATTGGGCAACCAAGACCCACATCTATGTGATTACAAATGGCCGATCGTACAATGAAGAGACCGTTGGGGGTGATTGAGGATGTATTGGTTTGATTTGACAAGTTCATTCTCCCGGTGGATTTTGTTATTCTTGATTGTGAAGTGGCCTATGAGGTGCCGATCATTCTTGGTAGACCTTTCCTTGCCACGGGAAAGGCTCTTGTTGATGTGGAAGCCGGTGAACTCACTTTTCGGGCGGGTGATGAAAAGGTGGTGTTCCACGTGTGCAAATATATGAGGTAACAAATAGAAATGAAGTGTGTTCGTTTGTGGACTTGGTGATCGATGTGATTATTGATGATACAAGTGCCACGATTAATGTGGATGACATGTTGGAGGCCGTTTTGCTCAATTTTGATGATGATGAAATGGATGGCTTCATGGAATGTGTTAATTCTTTACAAGCGATGGGGTCATACAATTATGCACCTCGGAAACTTTCCTTGGATCTTGAGAATAGGAAAATTCCTCCTACAAAGCCTTCAATTGATAGCCTCCTATCTTGGAGTTGAAGCCATTACCTCCAAATCTCAGGTACGAATTCCTTGTCCCTTGCTTTACTTTACCCGTTATTCTTTCCTCTTGTTTGACTAATGTGCAGGTGTATTCTACATTGGCGGTGCTCCACAAGAGGAAGAAAGCTATTGGGTGGACTTCGACGGATATTTGGGGAATAAGCCTCGCATTTTGCATTCACAAGATTAATTTGGAGGAAGATGCCAAAACCTCAATTAAACATCAAAGGAGACTCAATGAAGACATGCAAGATTTGGTAAAAAAGGATATCATAAAGTGGTTAGATGCCGGAGTTGTCTACCCCATTTTTGATAGTTCGTAGACTTCTCTGGTGCGATGTGTTCTGAAGAAGGGGGCATAATTGTGGTCATTAATGATAAGAACATGTTGATTCCAACAAGAACGATGACTGACGAAAGTGTGTATGGACTATCGGAAGCTAAGCAAAGTCACATAGAAAGACCATTTCCTACTACCCTTTCTTGACCAAATACTTGATAGGTTGTATGACCGGGCGTTCTATTGCTTTCTAGATGGATATTCGGGCTGCAATCAAATCCTTATTGCCCTGGAGGCTCAAGAGAAAACAACTTTCACTTATCCCTATGGCGCTTTCGCTTTCAAGTGGATGCCATTTGGATTATGCAATGCACTGACAACTTTTCAATGGTGTATGATGGCGATATTTACGGATATAATAGAGGACTACCTTTAAGTCTTCATGGATGACTTTTCGGTAGTCAGGGATTCCTTTGATGATTTCTTGGAAAATATGGATGAGGTATTGGTAAGGTGTGAAGAAACGAACTTGGTATTGAATTGGGAGAGATGCCATTTCATGGTCGAAGAGGGTATTGTACTTGGCCACAAGATTTCAAAGAAGGGAATAGATATCGAAAAAGCGAAAATAGAGGTGATTTCTAAACTTTCACCTCCAACATCCGTGAAGGGCGTGAGAAATTTCTAAGGTCATGCGGGGTTCTACAAGAGTTTCATAAAGGATTTCTCCAAAGTGTGAACCCCTTGTGCAAGATTTTGGAGAAAGATGCTAAATGTCACTACAATGATGATTGCATGAGAGCATTTGAATTGCTCAAGTTCAAGTTGATAAATACTCCCATTATCAATGCTCCTAATTGGAGCATCCCTTTTGAGCTCATGTGTGATGCTAGTGATGTAGCGGTTGGAGCAGTTTTGGGACAACGTATCAACAAGATCTTTCATTTGGTCTACTATGCTAGTAAAACCATGAATGATGCCCAAGTCAATTGCACCATTACCGAAAAAGACCTCATTGCCATTGTGTTTGCTATTGATAAGTTCCGCCCATACTTGATGGGCAAAGTGATTTTCCACGGGGATTATGCGACACTTCGTTACCTTATGAGCAAGAAATATTCCAAAGCCCGGTTGATAAGATCGGTGCTTTTGTTGCAATAGTTTGATATAGACGTGCAAGACCGAAAAAGAAGTAAAAACCAAGTGGCAGATCACTTGTCTCGTTTGGAGGAGGAGGGGAGGCCGCATGATGACCTTGAAATTAATGAGTCCTTCCCCGATGAGCAACTCTTGGTCATTTCAATGAAAGGGGTGCTATGGTTCGCGGATCTAGCAAATTTTCTTGTAAGTGGTATCATCCTGGATGAGTTCTCTTCAAACCAAAGGAAGAAGCTCAAACGGTATTGTCAAGACTATTGGGATGAACAGTACCATTTCCGAATTTGTAGGGATGGAGTGATTAGAAGATGTGTACCGGAGGAGGAACAAGTTAAAATTCTTAGGGCTTGTCATTCTTCGCCGTATGGTGGTCACCATGGTGGAGCAAGAACATCGACCAAAGTACTAAGTTGCGGTTTCTATTGGCCCACTCTCTACAAGGATGCAAGTGATCTAGTCGCATTCTGATGACTGTCAAAGGGCTGGTGGAATCCCAAAGAAAAATGAAATGCTCCTCACCACCATTTTGGAGATTGATATTTTCAATGTGTGGGGTATTGACTTCATGGGACCTTTTGTGAGTTCTTGTGGAAACACCTACATCTTGGTCGCGATTGATTATGTGTCAAAATGGTTATAGGCCGTTGCTTTACCCAATAATGAAGCGAGAAGTGTGGTGGCATTTTTGAAGAGAACATCTTCACAAGATTTAGTACTCTACGGGCTATCATAAGAGATGGCGGGTCGCGTTTTTGCAACAAAGCTTTTGACACCTTGCTTAAAAAGTATGGTGTCCCTCATAAAGTTACGACTCCCTATTTCCCTCAAGCTAGCGGTCAAGTGGAAGTCTCCAACCGGGAGATAAAGAGTATTTTGTCCAAAACAGTGAATGCTAACCGGACAGATTGGTCAAAGAAGCTTGATGATGCACTATGGGCTTATCAGACTGCTTTTAAAATTCCTACCGGGATGTTTCCATACCGGTTGATGTTCGGAAAATCTTGTCATCTTCCGGCGAAACTTGAGTACAAGGCCATGTGGGCTTTAAAGAAGCTAAATCTTGATTAGGATGCAACTGCTAACTTGCGGTTGCACATTTGAATGAATTAGATGAATTCCGGTACCATGCATATGCACGTTCATCCTTGTACAAAGAAAAGAATGAAGTACCTTCATGACAAATACATCCGAAACAAGGAGTTCAAGGTTGGCGATCTTGTTTTGTTGTTGAGCTCACGTTTGAAGATGTTTCTCGGAAAGCTGAAATCCAAATGGATTAGTCCCTTTGAAATTGTGGGTGTGGCACCTTTTGGAGCATTAGACTTGAAGAACAAAAATGATGAGTTATTCCGAGTCAATGGTCACTTGGTGAAGCATTATTTAGGACAAGCTGATGATGGCCACGTGGTGGCAGTGATACATTTGAAGTGATGGTAATCTGCGTCGTGCCGCGACGTTAAATCAGGCGCTTCTTGGGAGGCAACCCGTGTTTCTTTTTCTTTTTATTTTATTCTTTTTTCGATAGATCTTATTTTGTTCTAACTGGATTTTAAGTGTGTTGCAGGAATGTGTGTGCTTTACAGGAACTGTGCTCAGAAAATTTGGCTAAGTATGGAAAAAGTGCGTACCGCACAATTTTGGATGCTACAACAGAAGGCAAATGCGGACACACAATTCTTGTGCGGACCACACAACTTGAGATGGAAAAATGCAAACTCTCTGAAGTTTGTTTGTTAGATAAATAGCCAAAGTGCGGCTGCACAACGAATTCTGTTGTCCGCACCAAAATCTGTGGCTGCCAACTAAATCTAGGGACCGTAGATCATAAAATTGAAGTGGAACACCAGGTAACAGAGTGCAGACTACAGAAGGAATTCTACGGCTGTACTCGTCTCTTGATTCCTTAGCCAGACCCACTGTGTATAAATAGTAACCCTAAGCCTACTATTGAAACTTTCCATTCTCTGAGAAATAAAAAAAGGGATAAAATTTTGCACACATCGATTCAATCATCTACCACCTATTTATGCATCCGTGATCATTCCTTAGCACCACTTCATCACAGGTATGTTCAAATAATTCCTAGGATTCTTCAATTTTCTTAGTTTAATTTACAATTTGTTAGTTATCTTAGACCATTTGGGGAGTGGGTAGTTTTATTATCATGTTTAATTTCTATCACCATGTCCAATTTGTGCATAAATCAAAAACCTAATGGATTCCGCCCGATTGAATTTTGAAATGTGCGGCCGCACAAGGAATTCTACGCTCCGCAGAAGTATAGATTAGGGCAGTTGGTGAGGCAAGATTTTGACTCGCTCACTTAGGAATTCTCGGAGGTTCCCATTGTTGAACAATCAAGAAACTTCTTCTCTTAACTGTCGGCAATCTTCGGTCTTATGACCATGAGTGCCGTGATACTTACACATCAAATTAGGATCTCTCTAGGCAGGGTCGGACTATAATGGTCGGGGGAACTTGGTCTCTTTGATGTGCTCTATGGACGACACGATTCTTGCAACGTCCATGTTGAAATTTTACTCTGATAATCTTGGTGCTTCCCTACTCCCAAGCGACATGTCAAACTGACTCTTGCTCATCAGGCACCGGCTGATCGACCCTCGATCACTTCTCTTCTCGTTCTATGTTGGGTGTTGCCCAGATAAGTTTCCCCTCTGATCCACTCTATATGGATGATATCAATCTCGGACCAGCCTTGTCTCCTGATCAATGGCTCTCTTAGATCTATCATCGATTCTGATAGGGTAAACAAATCCAGAACGGCCCCCTAGTTGGTCGTCTTCGACCCTGATCTTTGATTGGTACCTGTTGTGGACGTCGGCCTAGGTTACCGCTGGGTGCTCCACCAAATTTTGTTTTATCTGTTGAGAGGCCACGAAACTTCGGGGGTTGATCCCCTGTGTGAATGCCTGAACGGCCCAATTGTGCACAACTGGTGGCAGATCCATCCGTTCCATCTGGAATCTTGACACGAACTCCCTGAGCATCTCGTTATCCCATTGTTTGACCCTGAAAAGATCTGAATTTTTGGTCTCGACCTTGATGGATACGGCATGGGCCTTTACGAAATCATCTGCAAGCATAGCAAACGAATCAATAGAATTTGGAGGTAAGTTGTGATACCATATCATTTCCCCTTGGAAAAAGTTTCCCCAAACTTTTTCAGCAACACTGACTCGATTTCGCCATCTTCCAAGTTGTTCCCTTTTAACGCGCATGTATAGGAGGTTACATGATCATATGGATCCGTGGTCCCATTATACTTGGGAATGTCAAGCATTCAAAACCTCTTCGGGAACGCTTTGATGCCACGCTCAGGGCGAAGGGCTTCTGGATAAACGTTTTAGAGTCTGGTCCCTTCAATATTGGAGGTTCTCCCGGGATCTGATAGATCCTAGAGTTGTATGTTTCCACCTTTTTGCCATTAGCCTCAATTTTTTTCTCGCCTAACTCCACTCATTTTGATAATGCTTCGAGCATCTTCACTACCTCTGAAGTTTCTCCGAGTTCGGCTTCACCCGGTCTCACAACAACTTGTTAATCTCTCTGAGTATTTTCCCGGGATTGTTCGGGCTCGACCCATTTAGGATCGTGGGTTTGGTTCTGCATCTGTGCTATTGACGCTTGTTGAGCTAGCAAAATTTCAAAAACCAATCGTAGGCTCACCCTATCCCTTCATCTTCGGGCGCTTTTTGAGCTGTTGGTCGGGGTTCCCTGTGAACACTGTTTTCAGGATCATTTGGCAAATTGATGTTGATGGCCACCTACGAGTTAGCATCGACCGGGTCGGAGGTTGGTACACCATTATGATCGGCATGAGGCACATCATTACGGGGCACCACGTTATTATTTTCGCCGCGATGGACTGACTCAACGCCAACGTTCAAGTGAGCAGACTTAGAGTTTGACATTCTTAAGCTGACTTGGAATTAAGATTTCAAAGAACAAATGTAAAATATGGTGTGTTATGGATATTCGTATCAAATCTACACTAATATCTCTAGCCCGGTGGTGGGCGCCAAACTGTTTACCCCAAAAATGAGTAATAATTAAATTTGTACGTGATTTACAGGATACATGGTTTAATTCAATATGAACAATTAAGAATAACAGGTAAATGAATTAAAAAAAAATAAACGATCAAACCAATCACAATGTAATGACCAAGCATGATCTTAGATTGAACAGTGGAACTCGTCCTCGATTGGACCCACGGTACAAGCTCGGTTGCGAGTGAAGAAAAGAACAAACGAGTAATGCCTTGAACAATAGCTAGAAGACAAAAGTAATTTTTTATTATTTTGAATTACATGCTACAATGTGCCGGATCAAAGAAAAGATTTCCCTTTATAAAGTAGGCGAATTTCAGTCCTAGTACATGTCTAAAAAAGGTTAAAATCTTCTTTTCTCTGTAATTGTTGATCTACAATTGATACTGAACGAGATTCACGCCGTAATATCCGGTTGAGGGCAAATATTATGGCCCCTATCCGTCATGCATAACTGTTCACCGCGTCTCCCGAGTCTAGAAGCTATACTTGGTCTAGGGTACATTGCTTTACCGTATCTGATCTAAGATACATCGTTCGTTCTTCCCAGGTCTCGATACGAGGGGTTTATGGCCTCGGTTATAATCACACCGAGTCGTGCTTCCCCTTTGTTCTCTCATCGGTGAATCGGGAAAAACTTTACCCCGGATTTTACCTTGCACAAAAATAACCTCAGGATTCGTGCTAGTTTTTAGGGATTTATCTACTAGATCGATCGATTTATGTTATATTAACTCTCCTTATATTGTCACCATTCACAAGCTCTGCCAAATTGGCATAATTTTGTGCTTGTTCAATTGTTTACCAAACTCTACCAGATTGGCATAACTTTGTGTTATCTGCAGTCGACCTTTCTGTTTAATTGTTCATCAAAGTCTACTAGATCTATAATTTTTCTGTGTTACTCAACAAAATGTTCTTCGAATTTATAAGTTCAGTTTCGATTAAACCACCCCAAATCTTCTCTAAATAATCTTAAATTTGAAATAAAGCCTCCAAATGCTAACACAAATGATCCTCGATCAATAATTTAATTTAAATATACCAAATCAAGAAGACCCATTTTGTCTTCTTTGATAGTTTCTAAGGACTAATAATGGAGTTTTGAGATTTTTAAAGTAAATCATTGAATTAGTATTTAAACTAAAAGTTTAAGCATAAATGATCAACACTCAGACTATTTTAACAATATTAACCATTAACTTCAAATTTCAAACCCAAATAAGAATTTAATCTTCCAAATTTGAAAAATTATGGTGTGCTTGGTAAAGAAATAATTGAAGGAGCAAAGAGGCAGACTCCATTTATTAAATAACTCTAATTACGAGAACGTTTAGCTAAAACCAGTCTCAATGGGGGATACATCATACAAATTTTTGATTATTCAAGCTAGAATCTTCAAAATGGACTTGCCCGTGAGACCGACCTAGCCCTACTCATATTGGAATAGGATTAAGCTCAGATTTTTAAGCTCATATAAAACTGAGGATAATATGTCCGACCTAGTCAGCCCATAGGCTAGATCGAGGCCGACTAGTGAGCTAAATTAAAAAAATGTATTTTTTTTTTCAAATTAAAAGCTTAAAAGTAAAGAGTGTGAAGAAATAATAAAAATGAAAAATGTGAAATGGTATTTGTATATGGTCAAAAGCGGGCTTGCCCGATTTTGTATGGTTAATCGAGATCAAGATGGCAGGCCAATGTTCGGTCCCGTGTTATATCAGGTCGTAACATGAAGATACATTACCAAGCTCGTATTTCGAGGACCAATTGAGATCAAGACCAACCGAGTTCGAGATCGAACGGGATAGGCATCGAGCGAGACAGAAGAAAGCTTTATAAGCCGAATAATGAAAAGCCAAGATATCCGTGATCGGGCGAGGATCGTGGCGGAAATCTCGGCATGTATCAAGTCAAGACCGGTTAATTAGCTAATCATGGGATTTCCTTCTATATTTAGAATTGTACCATAAGAAAAATTCCTCTACTATATAAAGGGGATTCCAATCATTTTGTAATCATCATATTCGCGCATAACAAAGCAATATAATATATTTTCTATCTTAAGCATTCTTACTCTGTTATTCAGTTCATACTTTTTAATTACACTCTTAGTCGGTTCGAGGGCGATCTAGCTCGGGGGCCAACCTACGCTTTATATTGGTTTGCTTTATTTTACATTTAATTTCTAACATCAATTCTCATATTTCTCAATTTGTGCCAAGTGAAATCATATATCCTTAAAACCACTTATAAATTTAATTGTTATTTGATTTTAAGGGTAAACAGTTTGGCGTCCACGCGGAGATAAGGATACTAGTGATTGCCTGGTACTAATTTTCATAACACACTACTTTACACTTGTTCTTGTAAGAGTTTTTGATTCCAGGATCAACATGTTGAACTCTCAAGCAGTACCCACACACATAGACAATGGCCTTGGTTTTCATGGCAAAAAGGACAACATAGCCTCCCCAGGGAATGAAGTGCCTCCGGTTGACTCGAGGAAGTACCAATTGCATACCCTGTCGACATCAGTTCCCATGTTGCCCTGAATGCAAATTTGGGCGTCGACCCCGAAAATAACGTCCGCAGAGATGTTCAATTAGCCGGTCAGAACACACAGGGCAACGAATACAGCGGAATCAACCTTAGAAATGTTGGAGGCTCAACAAGCTTCAACAGCACAACTCCAAAATCAGAACCACGCACCGGGTAGGGTCGAACCCGAGCCATCGCTGGAAGTTGTTCATAGGGCCGAACCAGTGCCGAGGAGGTCAAACGTGAATGAATCAGGGACCCACCCCACTATTATGAAAATTGTCGAGGAGCTGACAATGAGAATCGAATCAGGGGAGAAGAAAATTGAAGCAAATGATAAAAAAGTGGAAACATATAACTCCCGAGTTGATCAAATTCTGGGGGCACCACCGACTTGAAGGGTTTGGATTCAAAGAATTTCGTGCAAAATCCTTTCCCCCCGAGTGTAACTCCTAAGCCCATTCCAAAGAAATTTCGCATGCCAGATGGAACTACCGACCCCAACGAGCATGTCTCTTCCTACACATGCGCAATTAAGGGGAACAATCTAGAGGATGATGAGATCGAGTCCGTACTGCAGAAGAAATTCGGAGAAACCTTATCAAAGTGGGCGATGATATGGTACCATACTTTTCCACCTAACTCTATTGATTCTTTTTCCATGATCACAGACTCCTTCGTTAACACATACGCCAGAGCCATAAAGGTCGAGACTAGGAAGTCGGGCTCTTCAAAGTGAAGCAGAAAGACAACGAGATGCTCAGGGATTTCGTATCTCGGTTCCAAATAGAAGGTATGGATCTACCACCAGTCTCTGATGATTGGGCTGTTCAGGCTTTCACTAAAGGTCTAAACATACGAATTTCAATGGCCTCACAACAGTTAAAGTAGAATTTGATCGAATATCCAACTGTAACCTAGGCCGGTGTACATAATCGGTACAATCAAAGATTAGGGTCGAGTAAGACCAGTTGGGGGCTCCTTCCAGGTCCGTTTGTCCAAACAGGCCCGTCGATAGAGTTAAAAGGGATATTGACCGGGAACCACAATCGAACAGAGATCGATATCAGCCATACGGTGGAGATCGAAGAAACAACGGGCCTGGACGCAACCCCGTTCGAAGTGATAGAAATAATGATTTAGGATAAATCTTCCGAGGGCTCATGGGTAAGAGTGTTCCGACAGGAATGTCGAGCCCAAAAAGCACCTCCACTATTGGAATACAACTTCAGTATCGATGTGTCAACTATTGTATCAACCATTGGACGCATCAAAGAAACCAGATGGCCTCAAACTCTACAGCTTGATCCAGTCCAGAGAAATCCTAATCAAATATGCAAATATCATGACATCTATGGTCGTAGAACAGAAGATTGTAGACAGCTGAGGGAGGAGGTAGCCTGTTTGATCAACGAAGGGCATCTTCGAGAATTCTTAAGAGATCGGGCTAAGAACCACTTCAAGAACAGAGATTCAAACAGATAGAATGAGTAAGAAGAGCCAGAAAACGTAATCCACATGATTGTTGGAGGGGTTGATATTCCTCAGGGGCCCATGTTCAAACGCACCAAGGTGTCGATCACGAGGGAAAATTAGACTCGAGATTATGTACCGAAAGGGACCTTGTCTTTCAATGACGAGGATGCAGAGGGGATCTTACAACCTCACAACGACGCACTGGTAATATATGTTCTTATGAATAAGATTCAAGCTAAACGTGTTTTTAATGATCCAGGTAGCTCGACCAACATTATTCGATCGGGGTTCATAGAACATCTCGGCCTACATGATCAAATTGTGTCCGCAGCCGGAGTACTTAACGACTTAACCATGGCAAGAGAAACCACCAAAGGTGAAATTACTTTGCCAGTGAAGCTGGGACCATCCAAGAAACAAAGTTCCATGTGATCGAGGGTGACATGAGGTACAACGCCCTGCTCGGAAGGCCTTGGATCCATGACACGAGGGCAGTAACCTAGACCCTTCACCAAGTTCTGAAGTTCCCGACACCGAAGTGAGTCAACAATGTACGGGGAGCAACCCGCTGCTAAGGAGATATTTGCAATCGATGAAGTAATACCAATATCGACACTCTCATCAGCAAAGAGATCAGATTCGAAGGGAAAATAGGAGGTCAAATAGCAACCACAGACACCAGCCTTGACCCAATCGGAAAAACATGGGTTTGACGAGGACGCCGACTATTGGATTCCTCGATCCTTTATAATTCCCGATGAATCCGACGCCACCAAGCCAACTGTAAAAGAGCTGGAACAAGTCATACTGATCAAGTATCTGCCCGAACGAAAAGTATACCTGGGCACCGGGTTAACCCCCAAGCTTAGGAAAAAACTTATTCAATTCCTTTTAGATTACATGGATTGCTTCCTTGGTACCACATCGATGTGACAGGGATCCCACTGGAAATCACTACCCATATATTAAGACTGGACCTGAAGTTCCATCCGGTGAAGCAGAAAAGGAGGCCCCAGTCCGAGGTTAAGCATGCATTCATCAAGGACGAGGTAACCAAACTTATCAAAATAGGATCCATTAAGGAAGTAAAATATCCCGAATGGTTAGAAAGCGTCGTGTTGTCCCTAAAAAGGAAAATAAACTTAGAATGTGCGTAGATTATAAATACTTGAACAAAGCATGCCCTAAGGATTCTTTTCCTTTGCCTAATATAGATCATATTGTCAATGCCACGGCTGGCCACGAGATTCTCAATTTTCTCGATGCCTACTCCCGGTACAACCAAATACAGATAAACCCAGAGGATCATGAAAAGACCTTGTTTATTACTAAATACGACACCTACTATTATAATGTAATGCCGCTCGGACTAAAAAATGCTGGTGCAACTTATCAACGCCTAGTAAATCGAATGTTTGAATAACAGATAGGAAAATCAATAGAAGTTTATAGTGATGACATATTAGTTAAGTCCCTGCAAGCATAGGACCATTTAAGCATTTGCAGGAGACTTTCGATATACTGAGGAAGTACAATATGAAGCTCAACCCAGAAAAGCGTGCGTTTAAAGTTGGCTCGGGCAAGTTTCTTGGATTCATGGTGTCCAATCGGGGGATCGAGATCAACCCTGATAAAATCAAAGATATAGAGGATATCACGGTCGTAGATAATGTAAAGGTCGTGCAGCGTCTAACGGGGTGCATAGCTGCCCTAGGGCGATTCATTTCGAGATCCTCAAATAGGAGCCACCGATTTTTCTCGCAGCTTAAGAAGAAAAGTATCTTTACATGGACTCTGGAATGACACTAGGCCTTGGAGGAACTAAAGCGATATTTATCGAGCCCACCGCTGCTTCACACCCCGAAAGCGGACGAACAACTTTACTTGTACTTGGCAGTCTAAAAAATAGCTGTAAGTGGAGTCCTAGTCCGAGAAGAACAAGGTACGCAATTCCCTGTCTATTATGTTAGTCGGGCCTTAGGTGAGATCGAAGCCAGATATCCACACTTAGAAAAATTAGTGCTGCTTAATAAGCGCCTCTAGGAAATTAAAGCCATATTTTCAATGTCATCTGATATGTGTTGTAACAACTTATCCACTTCAAAATATTTTGCACAAACTAGAGCTTTCGGGTCGATTGGCCAAATGGGCCGTAGAAATCAGCGGGTACGATATTGAATATCGTCCCCGAATCGCCATCAAGTCTCAAATCTTAGCAGACTTCGTGGCAGACTTCACGCCGGCCCTCGTACCCGAGGTTCAAAAAGAAATGCTAATAAAATCGGGTACATCCTCGGGAGTTTAAATCCTCTTTATGGATGGTGCTTCGAACGTGAAGGGGTCCAGGCTAGCCATCGTACTAAAACTACCCACGGGTAATGTAGTTAGACAATCTATCAAGACTTCAAAATTAACTAACAATGAGGCTGAGTATGAGGCAATGATTGCACGTCTCGAGTTGGCTAAAAGCTTGGGAGCAGAGGTCATCGAGGCCAACTGTGATTCCCTCCTCATGGTAAACCAAGTTAACAGGACCTTTGAAGTCCGAGAAGACCGAATGCAGAGGTACTTGGATAAACTACAAGTAAATGTACATCGATTCAAGGAATGGACCTTGCAACATGTAACTCGAGAACAAAATAGCGAGGCCAACGCTCTTGCAAACTTAGGTTCATTGGTCAAAGATGACGAGCTCAACTCGGGGACTATCGTACAACTAATGAGATCGGTGATCGAAGAAGGTCATGCCAAGATAAACTCCACAAGTTTGACCTGGGATTGGAGAAACAAGTACATAGAATACTTAAAGAACTAGAAGTTTCCATCAAATCCAAAGGAGTCGAGAGATCTACGTACAAAGGCAACACGGTTCACGTTGTCCGAAGATGGAAACCTGTTTAGAAGGATGTTAGATGGACCGTTGGCAATATATTTGGGACTGAAAGTCACCGAATACGTCCTACAGGAAGTTCACGAGGGCATTTGTGGAAATGATTCCAGTGCTGAATCATTGGTCCACAAAGTAATCAGAGCAGGATATTATTAGATGGACTTGGAGAAAGATTCAAAGGAATTCTTTTGAAAATGCGACAAATGCCAAAGGTATGAACCAATGATTCACCGGCCCGAAGAGTAGTTCCATTCGGTCTTATCACTATGGCCGTTCATGAAATGGGGAATGGACATCGTCGGCCCTCTCCTATCGGCCCCAGGTAAAGCTTAGTTCATATTATTTATGACTAATTATTTTTCTAAGTGGGTTGAAGCACAGACTTTCGAGAAAGTCAGAGAAAAAGAAGTCATAGACTTCATTTGGGACCACATCATATGTTGATTCGGGATGCCCTCCGAGATTGTATGTGATAATGGAAAACAATTCATCGGCAGTAAATTGACTAAATTTCTCGAGGATCACAAGATCAAAAGAATCCTATTGACACCTTATCCTCCCAGTGGGAATGGACTAGCCGAATCGACCAACAAAACCATCATCCAAAATCTTAAGAAGATATTGATTGACGCCAAAGGGAAATGGCGAGAAATACTACCCGAGGTTCTATGGGCATATCGCACAACATCGAAATCCAGTACTGGAGCAACACCATTCTCGTTAGTCTATGGTGCCGAAGCTCTTATTCCGATCGGGGTCGAAGAACCTAGCGTCAAGTTCCGGTATGCAACAGAAGAATCAAATAATGAAGCCATAAATACGAGCCTAGAATTGTTGGATGAAAAACGCGAAGACCCCCTCGTCCAATTGGCCGCCCAAAAACAGTGGATCGAAATGTACTACAATGGAAGAGCCAATATTCGACATTTTAACATCACAGACTTGTTGCTAAGAAACGTCACCCTCAACATCCGAAATCCGAATGAAGGAAAACTGGGTCCGAACTGGGAAGGACCGTACCAGGTTCTCTAAATCACCGGAAAAGGATCCTACAAGCTCAGCACGATGAATGGAGAACAACTACCGAGCAATTGGAACGTATCGCTCATAAAATGATACTACTACTAAGTTACAACCCCTTCAATTTTCATTTATATTTTAAACTAACTCTTATAGGTGTTCGACTAGAAATAGCGATGGATTCTTCGAAATGAAGTCTTTAGGTCTGAAAGCACGCGGTGCACTCTTTTTCAATTTTGTCCCAAATGGGTTTTTCGGCGAGGTTTTTAATGATGCAACCATTGATCGTGCTAACTTAGAACAATTCAACAGTACCCAAGGCTTCTTTACAATCAACCTCAAATACTGGGGGGTATTGCCCTCGAATGTCAACTTTGTTGTGAGGAAATTACTTCGTGGCAGCGGGGTTTCGATAGGAGAAATTTGTAAGGGCCAAGCGGTCAAACGAACCGTGCCCGCATAGTTTGCTCGAGCCCTGGAAAAGAACATGTACGTAAGTATAATCACTTATCAAGAGAAGTATTTTTCCTTGCCAATATCTCATGCCTTCGAAAAGTTTTTCTACTTTACGATATCATACTCTCGGTCTATTATGTAAACAGGCTTAAGGGCCGATCATAACCAAAGTTCGGATAATTACCCCCACGCTTGGGGACTGCCATCCGAAAAGTAAACGAGATCGAATTATTAAAACTTTGAGATCACAAGACCTTTTAGGCATCCCTCGATATTTATAGGCCACAGTCACCCCACTCGGGGACTGACACTTCGGGCAAGCTCGAAGTAAAATGGGAAAGTAAGCCCAATGGCAAAATCCCAAACTAAAAGGCTACGGTGGAATTAAGATGGTTCGGAGACGTTTGAATTTCATAAGAAAATAGGCCTTCAAATTTTTTCATAACCGGTTAAAAAGATACCCCCGACAAAATCATAAAAGGCTTCGATAATATCAAGCCTCGAAAACTCTAATGAGTACAAAATTGTTCGAACTCTCGAACAATTCCTTATTTCATGCTAAGACATTCCAAGTATTGTAAATACAAATGATAAAAAAAAAATTTAAGCCGAAAAGGGGAGAAAGCCTTAAAATCTTTTTACAAAGGCTATATCGGCCTAATACAAAAAATACAAAAGCCTAAGGGCTATTTTTTCTTTGAGTTCGAGAGACCATCCTCGCTCAAATAAAAAACCTAAGGGTTACCTTACTTTGAGTTTGAGAAACCGTTCTCACTCAACTAAAAAACCTAAGGGTTACTCTATTTTTGAGTTCGAGCGGACCCTCGCTCGATCATAAAACTTAAGGGCTATACTAGTTCGGTTTTAATCAAACTGTCTAAACCTTGGACCTTAGCATACAACTTCATAATTTCATGAGGAAAAAGGTAAGACAAGATTTTATATATGTCAAAATCATTTACATGGGCTTCATGGCCCGATCAAAATTCTTTACGACGACCCGGAAGCGGCCCAAAAAAAAAAAAGAAAAACACAAAAGAAAAGGACAAAAAAAAACTAAGTCCTATGAATCTTGCTCTTCAATGGAAGCGACGTCTCCGTCTTTGAGATCTTCTTCTGCAAGCTCATCCAAGTCATCTTCGGGGAAGACCAGCTTCCGAGCCCGATGTTCTTCTGCTCGGGCATTGTCAATCTTGGCCGCAATATTGAAATCTTGGGCTTGAGCATCTTCGAGGGCCTCCCTCCGAGCTTGACACTTCGCGTGATAGATCATGCTTCTAGATTTGGTCTGGATGGACTCGACATCAATTTTGAACCAAGCCACCTTTTCATCTGCCTGGATGCGGGCCTTGACCACTTCGGATTTAGCATCCTCGAGTTTGCCGGTGGCCGAGTCCAGCTAAAACTAGAGCTCTTTGATCTTCTCGGTCTGCACCGATTTCTTCTCTTTCTCAGTCGAAGCTGAGTCTCAACCTATTCCAAATGAGCCTGAACGACATCTTTCATAACAGCCAAGACATCCATGCTCCCTTTAAAAACATCAGCCTCGTCCCGAACGTTATCCACTTGCTTGCTGAGCTAGTCGATTTGCTCGAGCCTCTATCGGATTTGCAGAATTGGATCATTAGTTGTTATCTCTAATTCAGCATCACTATCATGGAGCATTTAGAATACTTGTTCGGCCATGTCAGTATGCTCCTCCCGAGTTGCGACCAGATCAGCCTGGAGTCTTCCGCTGATGAGCCGTTAAGTATCTTTCTTCTCAGTAAGGCTCTGAACTTCGGCCTTATGCTCCTCTTTGACTCTGACAAAGGCTTCGTGTTTCAACATTGAAGCCTACAAAAGAAAGAGAAAAGGTGTTAAGAAATCTACAAGTACAAAGAGAGTACGAAATAGAGTTTGAAGGTTACTCGATTTAGTGCGTCACTACTGAAAAATTGGCCTACGGTAACGATTGGAAAACCGTTCCCACAGACTGTCTAACCGTTGGCATAGAGATATGGGAACGGTTTACAGATTGTTCCATCAGCCCGCGTACCAATAGGTCTATGGGAACGGTTCTTGCAACGGTTTGCATCTCCGTGGTTATAGATGCATCTATCGCAACGATTTTCCCTTTTTTTGTTGGAACGGTTATATTTTCCAATTGGAACTGTTTAAAACCGTTCCTATAGTGTGTATGAAATGGTTCTTAACTGTTATCATATTATTTAATGCAACACTATGTAATCTATTATTACGGTTATTTATGGATATAACAACGATTCCTTTACCCTATTGCAACAGTTTTTTTGCCTGGGAGCAACTTATAGGCCATTATGTAACGGTTTATATGACCTATTGCAACAATTTGTATTGTATCATGGAAAACCATTTTGTGTCCTATTGGAACGGTTCTTGTAGGCTATTGTAACAGTTCAGTTGAAACAAAAATATATCCCCTGTTATAAATAAATATTTATATATATAGTAAATTAATATAACACTACAATTTAAATAAATCATAAAATGAAACTATTAATTATATAAATTATCCATCAAGAAAATAATATCCATAAATCAAATGTTCTACCCCAAATGCATAAGTTTAATACTTTTCAAGAGAGTAAGTTTCAAAAATGTTGATAACAAAAGATTCCTATAGAACATTCATCTATAGCAATTCAAAATTCATCTCAAGTAAGGTCTACACTTTCATCATCTTCTCCGGTTTCTTGATCTACTCCACCTACAAAAGAAGATAAATAAAGCCATTACTCTTCAAGAGGATAAACTAAGTCATATCTTGAAAGAAAAACAAGCACATCACTCCAACTATAGCAGTCAATTCACATTCTTTAGCAATTCACATCCTTTAGCAACAAGTAGCACGATAAACGTAGCAGAATATATCTGTCTATCATTTAGCAATTATATAAGCATACATCCAACTAAAAATTTACTCTATTAAACACTTAGGCTAATGGTTTCATTCAGAACCACTAAAAGGCATGCCGACCAATCATGTCAATAGAGACATCAACCTAAATGGAAAAGTTGATTTTAGTGTTGGTTAATCCCGATGGCATGATATATAGTTATAACAACACATAGACAATCAAACTTTCCAGCTATCAGACCCAAACAACTTCTGATTAAGTCCTCCATAAACAGTATATTCATAGGCATAAGACCACACACAATCAAATTTATTTTAATTTGGTGATGCCACCAACGATGTTGACCCAACATTACATCCATCCTTGGCATCAACCTTAAAGGGAATTTGTCCACTTAAAAACAGGCTAAGAATGCTTCGACTGCCATGGATACTTCCTCAACAATGTTTAATAATTCATATTACAAGTTAATTCTACAGAACAAGAGCCTTTTCTCTTCAGACCAGGCTTTGCTCAGTATTCCCAAGACTAAAACTCAGTTTTCTGATTTTGCTAGCTCAAAAGAAGCTTTCTTTAAAGATTTTGCAAATTCCATGATCAACATCTAGGAATTTCTTTCTCCCTAAACATAACAGAAGTACAAAACACTTACCAAACATCATAAACTATTAAATTACAGTAGTCCAACCAAACCAGGACTTGGACAAGTACAATGAACAAATGGATCGAGCTTATTCTAACATTTTTTTCTCTGTTGTGATTGTGCGGCAGTGCAAATGTAGTTCCTCCAATGTAGAGTTTAAACACCATCTTGTTATCAGGAACTGAAGTATTATATAATACTGAAACTCTAAGATACCAATTCTTTCTGTTTATAATCTCAAATATTATGTTGACAAATACCAACCATGCACAGAACGTGAAAACAAAAATCCGTCTTATTCAAAACTCAAAAGGGCATGGTCTCTTGTGTCCAAGACGACCAAAGAAACAAAATTAAACCAAATAGTTCAAAGAAGTACATACATTTTGCAACTTAATGGAAAAAACCAACAGGCTAACAAGCCAACAAGGCAGTCAACAAGTCCATAAAGAGAAGCACAACAGGTAAGTAGTGACCTTGATTGTTACTACCGACAGATGGTCGATTGTTTAGTTGAACCGCAACTTGTTGTGCAGAGGAAGATTCTGCGAACCTTAGCATGTCAGCATCAAGTCGCAATTCCGGGTTCCGACGCTGAAGTCGTGCGACGACGTTCATTGTAATATGTTGTTCCATAGCATCCTTTTGTTCGTTCAACTTTTCCAACATTCTTTGTTGTATACTCTCTTCCATTTCTTCCATTTCTGTTGCATCCTCTCATCAGCAGCATCATAAGAACATCCAAGATTCCCTATTTTCCCTTTTAAGACAGTCTTGGTAACCCCTCGTCCATACAATCTCACGCATCCTGGATATTCAGGTACCATGACTGATGCAAAAGAGTCAACTGAATGACTGGCATCTTCAGTTTGTTGAGTTGATTGTAGTCTCTCCATTTCAGCCTACAAACCATAGAGAAAAGAGTTTAAGTAAATAAAATTGAATGATTAATTAAGAACAAATAAATAATCACAAAAAACTTTAAAGTAGAAATTTCTTACAATTTTACTAATCGTATTGTCATATGAGCTTTTGTATACTCGGTCAAGTTTTATTTTTCTTGTAGCCACAAACATATCCTTATTTGATAGAGTATCCGAAGTATCAGACATTTCCTTCTTTTTTGCCTAGTTACATGAAAACTAGTATAAGAATTTTTTCATGTAAAGTTAGCAAGTTCTTAATTTAATAAAAAAGAAGAAAGAGAAACATCAAACCTCGCAAATTAGAGCAAAAGGTGTTGTGCCAGCAGTGTGCAGACACTTCAACTTATTTCGATTGATTGTACTGGATTCAGACATTTTCTGCAAATAAACGAGTCAACCAATGTATTCTACCTCAATAGCTAAGAGTGAAATAGTTACTGATAACAAATCTCTACATTTAAACACGCTTGGGAACTTACCAATCCTTCAGACTAAAAAATTTAAAAGAATTATGGCATTTATGGCTAGGACTCAACATAAAGAAAATAGTTATTATAATGGTAGCGAAATCAATGTATTCAAACTAGAGATATAGATGAAGCAACGTCAAACTAGATATAACAAAGAAATCAATGTATTCAAACTAGAGATATAGTTATGCGAAGAAAGGAAGAGTAAAAGATGAAGCAACGTCAAACGAAGTGTAAGAAGTTACTCCAATGAATAGAAAAATTCACGAAATTAAGCCAACAATCAAATCATCCTAAGATTTATAGAAGCAAGGTCAAACTAAGTGCTATGCACAAGCTACAGGAAATCCTGCTTAATGAAACAAGAATGAATGTAATTACCTTGTGAGGATTGGAGTTCTAATAGTTAAGAAGCTCCTTAAACTGAGATTCTGGAACATCTACTAGCCTATTCTCCATTCGAAGCTCATCATTCTGATAGGCTTTAAAGTGTTTTCTCTTCAATTGATTCTTATACTTTCTCCAAGCAGCACATATTGAATAAAAAACCCATGTTTTCGCCTCGTCAGGGATGTCATATTTTTCCTACAAATTTAGTTTAATTGGGTTAGTATAAAAATAAGAAATATCATCCATGTTGATTGAATATTGGGAACTTCATACCTTGATATATTTTCACATATCATCTTTTGTGCCTAACTTCCTCCAATTAAACACATTAAGAGGAAAAAAGTCACACTCCTTTCCAATATGCCGAGGAAGCTACCCAACTCTTTTACAACTTCGTCAGTAGGACCAACGGGTTGATTATACTCATTTAGAATGATTCTTTTACGCTCATTTCTTCCATGAACACTTGGCATTTGCGTATGGCCTCTTTTTCTTTTTGGCGAAGAGGGGCCTGCAATAGTACAAAGCAAAGATAATCATCAAACACTATTGTTAGTTAATTTTATGATTAAAATTTATATATACTTGCCTTGTTCCTCAAATTGTTCAATTGCTTCATGATTGGTATAATCATTAGATCGTTCACGTACTTCCTGTGATGCAGGAGTGATGGGATCCATATTCACTTGTTGCACTTGTTCATGTACTCCTCGTGCTGCTGAAGAGGTTAAATTCTGTGGCACTTGCTGCACTTGTTCTTGCAATTAAGCTCCTAATTCTGATTGTCGGTCTTCATTTGCATTTGACTCTATAGCTTTCAAGACTCTTTTTGTTGTCAACAACGAAACCTTTTGGTTTCACAAAGATGAAGGTAATCCAGTTTCTGATTGTCGTTCTTCATTTCCATTTGACCTTGTAGCTGGAAAGGTTCTTTTTGTTGTTAACGACGAAACCCTTTGATTTCACAAAGATGCAAGTGATCCAGCTGGAATACGGTTGGATATTTTTTTATTTTTTCCTGAGCACCTTTCTTGATTCATGACTCATATGCAATCAATAATCTGCAATAAATGTCATCAATTTAGGAACTTATAAGCAAAAACATACTCAAGTTTCTGTATTAAAATTGAGTATCTTTTAATAAAGTCCATTATTTTCTGTATTATAGTAATTTATTCCTTTTTCTTTGCACTAAAAGGATCAACTCCAAAAGAAAAGATGATTTATCTTTGGCTAGTCAAGAGTCTCGAATAAGAAAAACAAGACTAGTTATTTGCCATTTCCAAGTTTCCTAATTTGTTGTGAAGCACATGGCAAAGAATCTGACCCAAATCAATTATCCTTGTGTTCCAATTATTGCACAATTTGAAGAAGTAAATGAGAACTCAGCACAACAGCACAAACTGATGTACTACCTTGTGCACAATATGCTGAAATGAAAAGTGAAGTCCATGTATCAATTGAGAATTCAAAAAGGTTTACATATGCGACAAATGCGTTTCTTGAGGTAAAGAGGATTGTACATAAAACCTTTTTACTTGAAACCAAGCTGCTCTATACACGAACTATGCAGTAAGTTGGTATAAGAGAGCTCAACCAATGGACATTTCGGGTGGCTACTGGATGTTATTCCTGTAACTTTGGATAGGAGAAGAAGTGCAGCTGAATAAGTTGGTAAAAGAAAAATCAAGTCCAAAAACTATCTTTTATGGTATTAAATGACATGGATAGGTTCACAAAACAAGTCCAAAACTATCTTTTATGGTATTAAAATGACAAACTATCACACTTAAATCATCTTCTGGCCTACAAGTAGCCAAATCAACATATATATTTAATGCATACCGAACAGTAGAAGGGTGAAAAAATTAACCTTCAACTGGTGGAGAGATGGAGCTTGGATGAAGAGCAGACCAAGTAGATGACAATATTACAAAACTATTTTCCACGAAGTTGACAAATTTCTGCAAAGACAAGTGGAAAAAAATGAGGGAGGGGAAAAGACTAGCTTCCAAAGGAACATCCAGAGCAGAGAGTAGTTCATTACAATTACAAAGTCATTAAGACAAAGCCACACTATGTAGAGCGGGTTATATCACTTGTGCTTCATTTGATACAACTGACAACTACAACAACTGATAGAAATATACTACTTTTTGGTTTATGGATCTTACTTAGAAGACCACAACAAAGGAATTTTGGCCAGAGAAGACATCTACAATAAGACCAAATGGTACAGGGATTTTGGATCTTTCTCTATTTTTCTTGCTTCATTCACATTTCAGATTCTCCAACTTGTATGTCAAAGACCAACATTGATAAAAATAACATAAAGGAGTTATAGAGGCTTGTACAGTATTAGCATACCTGAAAAGCGAATTTTCTATTTCCTGAAAATTTTCAACTTGTGCTCTCTCCCCTTTTCTGTTCAAGAAAGACAATGCAAAGTTAAATTTCTCATATCACCAACTACAAATTTGCAGTAAAAACTCAAAAAGGCAACTTTTCTATTCTAAAAAATAGGAGAAAGAAAGAACATATTTGGGATTTAATGGACAGAAAGCAAGAAAGTAGCAAAAAGAAGTAGGATTAGGAAAGTCAAAACACACAATTGACTAGCAAAAAGAAAGTAGAGCTTTTTGATACCTTGCCTGTCAAAATCTTCACCTTACATATAACTCAAAGCTTCATCTTGAATCCCTTTGAATGGAAATCATCTCCTCTGATAAAGAAAAGATAAAACACACATTTAGCTATGAAAAAAATAGTGTAGGAAACGCACAAAGTTTATAACTAAATCTCCCAAAATTGCATGAATGTGTGTGTGTGTAAGAAAAATAGAAGTGAAAAGAAAACTAAACAAAAGAAGCATTATTACTCACTCAAAAAATAATATACTTAAAATAATTTCAGAATTTTCTTATTTAATCATCTGCTTCCATCCAGTCCCAATCAGTATCATCAAACACATCCTCCTCTTCTGATGTTTCCACAATTGTATCATGTGAATTTTGTGCATTAGATGGGATATCAATGATATCAACGGGTACATCTTCTCTTGACCATCTAATGTCAACATCATGTAACCTAGATGAGGAACCGATGTCATTATTAGGTTCCCTCCAAAATGTGTCTCCAATATTGGGACAATTCTCTTCCTCCAGATCATACAAATCAACAGGTACTTTACTCCTCGCATAATAAACATCTTTCTCAATTGGATCCTCCACATAAAAAACTTGATAAACTTGTGATGCCAACACAAAAGGGTCATCTGTACTGTATAATCTATTGAAGTAGACCCGAGTTAACCCATAATCATCTATTTCATTACGAAACCAATCACATCTAAACAGTACAACACTAAAACAACCCCAATAATCAATCTCAATGATATCCTGAATCGCTCCATAATAGAAAACCTCACCATCGATGGGATTTTGGTCCCTAGCACTAGAAAAACTGTCACGACCCCAAATCCTAACCGGCCGTGATGGAGCCTATTGTGAAACTAGGCTAGCCGACCACCGCATGTTCGCAATTTCTTTTGAAAATCCCGTTCAAGTTTCAAGCATTTCATAAAAATATACAGAAAATTTCTTAATACAATAGGCCAATATGATACAATACTGCCATTCCCAAAACCCGGAGCCAACATGTCATGAACATCTAGAGAAATAAACTAAAATAGACTATTATGATACAAAACCTTCGAATCAAATCTAAATACAACAAGAAGGGAAAACAGAGATGCTGCGGACGCTGAACAACTACCTCTAAGTCCCGCAGACCCGACTCCGCACGGAATAACTGGCTAAGGCTCGATGTCTGCACCTGAATCTGCACACAGAGGTACAGGGAGTAATGTGAGTACACCAACTCAGTAGTAATGAAAATAAATCAGGTATGAGCAACAAGAAACACATAAAATCGATGCCATCAAATAACATGAGGCACAACCTTACTCTCCAAGAGTATAACATAGATTTATGAAATCGTCATGCCTTAAAACCAACTTCAGAAAAACCCTATAAGAATGTATATTTTTTTCAACAACTTCAACCGAAAGGTTTAGTATAAAAATGAATTGAATCATATAGAGGCCCCTTGGGCAAAAATATATTTCATAAGCTCAGCGTGAAAGTAGTAAAGTCATAAGCAGCCCCTTGGGAAAAACATGAATCATAATCAGCCCCTCGAGCATGCCTCATAGTCACTCAGAATCAGTCCCTCTGCACCTCACAGTCACTCATGCCTCCCAATCGCTCGTCACTCGGCACTCGACACTCGGCACTCGGCACTCGGTAGGTACCTGCGGTCACTGGGGGTGTGTATAGACTCCGACTTCGGAGGGGCTCCTTCAGCCCAAGCGCTAATAAACAAGCCAAATCATGGCATCAATCACTCTCAGGCTCTCGGCCTGTCTCATATCATAAATATCCTCACAATATTGGCCCTCGGCCTCACTTAGTCAGACACTCTCAACATGCCACTCGGGCCATAAATAAAACGGGGTTCTCGACCCAAATAGTATTTCATTTCAAGAAATCGCAATATCATCAAATATGAGTGTCAACAGTTTCACAAGAGAGACTGAGTGTAAAATCATAGTTTCGAAGTAGTGAGAATATCAGTAAAATATCCCCCAAGGGGTTAAAACAGATTGGCACTAGGCCCCAAACATGACTTACAGTTCACTCAGGCCTCACTTAGTCAGACACTCTCAACAGGCCATAAATAAAACGGGGTTCTCGACCCAAATAGTATTTCATTTCAAGAAATCGCAATATCATCAAATATGAGTGTCAACAGTTTCACAAGAGAGACTGAGTGTAAAATCATAGTTTCGAAGTAGTGAGAATATCAGTAAAATATCCCCCAAGGGGTTAAAACAGATTGGCACTAGGCCCCAAACATGACTTACAGTTCACTCAGGCCTCACTTAGTCAGACACTCTCAACAGGCCATAAATAAAACGGGGTTCTCGACCCAAATAGTATTTGATTTCAAGAAATCGCAATATCATCAAATATGAGTGTCAACAGTTTCACAAGAAAGACTGAATATAAAATCATAGTTTCAAAGTAGTGAGAATATTAGTAAAATAGGCCCCAAGGGGTTAAAACAGATCGGCACTAGGCCCTAAACATGACTTACATCCCTAATATTTCACAATTCTTTAGAACATAATTTAACACATGGTTTTGAGTAAATATGCAACTCATTAGTTGCCGCGGAGAGGACCTAGTCCAATCCAAAAGTCAGTACGTGCCACATACTCGTCATCCGACGTGTGCGCCTTTCAAAAATCAGTGAGAAATATGTAGTCCGGGGTTCCATACCCTCAGGACAAGATTTATAACCATTACTTACCTCTACCGGGCAACAACACTAGTCCGCAATGCTCTTCCCCCTCGAATTGGCTCCCGATTGCTCTGAATCTATCCAAAACCAGTTTAACATCATCAATATATAACCAAGGAACGCAACCCAATCGAAATCTATCAAATTACACAAAAATCTCGAAATTCGGCCAACCCCGAGCCTCGGGCCCACGTCTCAAAATTCGATAATTTTTTTACATCATTAGAATCCTCATCCTCCCACGATTCTATACATACCAAGAACGCTAAAATCGGACCACAATTTCCCACTCAAATCCTCAAAAGAAAAATCAATTTTCCCATGCACCCTTCTTCCCCAATTTGGGTTTAATTCCAGCAAATTCTATTGTTTAATCACTTAGGAATCGACATATACACGAGTTATGAAGTTAAAAAAAAACTTTACCTCCAAGATTCCCTTCAATTCCCTCTTTAATCCTCACAAAAGTGCTCCCAACTTCGTCAACAATGGAGGAAATATGAGCTTATCTCGCACAACAAGCCTTTTAAAATATTCTGCCCAACCATTATATTTTCTTCACTGTGATCGCGAACATTGGCACGCGATCACGATGCACAGACCAACCAACCAACCAATGCGATCGCATACCAAAATACGCGATCGCATAGAACAAATTCTGCACCCCACACATGCGCCTCAAAATACTCTACGCGATCGCAGAAATTCCCACGCGATCGCACTGCCTATCCTGACCAACCTACGTGATCGCAATCCTAACCACGCGACCGCATAGAACAAAATGCCTGCCCCACTTTTTACTCTACGCGATCGCAAACATCCTCACGCGATCGCGTAGAAGGAAACCAGAACCTCACACCAGCAGAAATTTGCCAGTTTTCAAGCCAAGAATTGGTCCGTTAACCATCCGAAACACACTCGAGGCCCTCGCGACCTCAACCAAACACACCAACATATCCCATAACATCATTCAAACTTGGTCGAGCCTTCGAAACACCAAAAACAACGCAATAATACCAAAACCACATAAAATTCAAGCCTATGAACTTTGAAACTTCCAGATTTCGCCAACTATTCCAAAACCAACCAAAACACCTCCGATTGACCTAAAATTTTACAGACATATCCAAAATTACATTACGAACCTGCTCTAACTTCTGGAATTCCATTCTGAACCTGATAGCCTATTTTCCACCGCCGACCGAAAATCGCCAAAAACTAACTTTCGCCAATTCAAGCCTAATTCTACACTGGACATCACAAAAATATTCTGAACACACTCCTAAGTCCCAAATCACCTAATGAAGCTATCCAAGCCATAAAATCCACATTCCGAGGTTGTTTACCAATAAGTTAACTCTCAGTTGACTTTCTCAACTATTAGGCTACTTTAAGAGACTAAATGCCTCAATTCTCACCATAACCACTCCGAAACCAAACCAACTGACCCAACACAACAAAATCAGGCTAGTAATATATAACAAATGCAGAAATGGGGGAAACAGGGTAGATCTCTCGGAACGACCGGCCGGGTCGTTACAAAAACTATCTGTTGTTGCCGACAAAGTCACTCAACTATTTTGAGTCTTGCATCGGGAATCCCGTTATTTGGTATGAAATCAGTATCCATTAATAAAATTTCCCATATATCTTTTAGCTAACATATTAGGTCATTTGGCTAGCCATCTTAAATAATATAGCAATAATACAATATTTTTAACTTTATCTTTAAACCAATTGCTGAATTCCTGACTATGATCCTTCACTCTTACCCATGCATTTGATCTACTATGATTAACAATTAAATTCTTATATTCCCTACAATCAAGAACATTTCAAGTTTAATCACATAATAAAGAAAAAATTATATAAAATATAAATAAATATATTAATATAATTTATCTTACTCGATAAAATTTTTCATTTGTTCATCTCCAGTATTGAACAAAGCATATCGATGTGCTTCAAAACATAACTGCGAATCCATGACAAAAGTATTTTTTTTCTCACTTCCAATTGGATGGCCTATATTAGGGAATATAGGTGACATATTTTGAGAGCACTCATCATCCACAATTTGGTACCTACTAAACTTTGTCTTCACGCCATCATGTAGATATCTCGAAATAAAAGTCAAGCACTCATCGGCCAAAAATCCCTCTGCTATTGACGCTTCTGGACTAGATTGATTACATACAAATGCCTTGTACTTACATAGGTTCCTCTCAATAGGATACATGCAACGAAGATGAGCTGGACCCCCAAGCTTAATTTCATCCACTAAGTGAATAGGCAAATGTGGCATTATGTCAAAAAATGTTGGATGGGAAATCTTTTCAAGCTCACATATTATTTCAACAATTTCAGACTGCATTGTTTCAAGATCTCTTCGCCTTATGACCTTACTACATATAACTCTAAAGAAATTTCCCAACCTAATCAAGGCCAATGAAACATTCTTGGGCAACACTTTTCTAACAGCAACCTGGAGCAAGTAATGCATTATAAAATGGGCGTCATGACTCTTGTACCCTGATATTTTCATCTCCTTCACTTGCATGCGTTCTGAAATATTCGAAGCACACCCTTTTGGTAATTTAGCTTTTTTCATGACAGTACAAAACAAACTTTTCTCTTTTGGTTTCATGTAGAAAGAAGATTTAGCCAAACTTATAGTTCCATCACTATTTATTCTTGGTTGTAGCTCCTTTCGTGTCCCCATTTCTTGTAAGTCATAGCGAGATTTTTCATGAATCCTTGATTTTCCATCTATTTCTAATAAATTCCCAAGCAAACTATCACATATGTTTTTCTCGATGTGCATCACATCAAGATTGTGCCTCAATTTGTTATGCACCCAATATGGCAATTCGAAAAAAAATGGATCTCTTTTTCCACGGACCCTTATCACTCCGAGGCCTTTTTTTAGTCCTCTTTCCAAAGATATTGTTGAATTCAAGCAGCTCTTCAAACACTTCCTCACCCGACAATGGAGCAGGTGCAGGTCTATACTCCTCCTTACCATCAAAAGACTTCTTATCTCGTCGGAATGGATGATCATGAGGAAATTTTTTTCGATGGCCCAAATAACACATCTTATGACTATGTTTGAGATATTGAGAACATGTGTCATAACTGCAAGTGGGGCATGCCAATCTCCCTTTAGTGCTCCATCCTGATGGCATTGCTAATGCTGAAAAGTCACTAATTGTCCATATTAAGGCAGCACACATTCGAAAAATTTGGTTGGTTTCAGCATCAAATGTGTATATCCCAGTTTCCTATAGTTCCTTCAATTCTTCAATTAATGGTCGTAGGTACACATATATATCATTTCCTAGAGATGATGGACTTGGAATGATCATAGACAACATTATATACTCTGGCTTCATGCAAATCCACAGTGATAAATTATAGTTCATTAACATAACAGGCCACGTGCTATGAGAAATGCTCATGGTCCGAAACGGGTTGAAACCATCACTTGAAAGACCCAATCTAACATTCCGAGCATCTCTAGAGAAGTCTGGGTGCAAAGAATCAAAAGCCTTCCAAGCTTTCCCATCAACAGGATGTCTTATATTCCCATCATTGGGTTGTTCATTAGCATGCCATCTCATTGCAACAGCCGTTTCAGGACACATAAATATTCTCTGAAGCCTAGGCTTTAAAGGAATGTACCTTAAAATCTTTTTGCAGGGATTTTAGAGTTTGCTTTAGTCAAAGGACCAGCACTCTTCCATCTTGAAGACCTACAAATAGAGAAATTATCAGCATTCCCATTTTCTTTCCAAAATAACATGCAATCATTAGGGCATACATGTATTTTTTTCATAATGAAGACCCAAATCTTTTATCATGCTTTTAGCCTTGTTGAAAGATTCTGGTACCTGAGCAAAGGGAAATTCCTCTTTTATTAACGCTAACAAATCAGAGAAAGCCACATTACTCAACCCATGCAAGGATTTAAGTAAGTACAATCGAATAGTGAAACTCAGTTTACTAAAATTTTCACACCCCAGATATAACTCTTGTTTTCCTTCCTCCAGGAATTTGAAAAACTTCTTTGCATCTTCAGATCCTGACCCTCTATATTTCTAAATTTATCATGAAGTAGTCCATCAATAATCGTCACGCATGGTAGAACCTTCATCATCATTGCTTGGGTGAGGTGTATTTCTCGAGGAAACTCCTTCCCTGTGGAAAACCCATTTGGTATAACCATCAACAAATCCATGAACAACCAAATGATCCTCTACCACATTTTTGTAATACCAATAACGATTCATGCACTTTTTTCAAGGGCATAATATTTCATTTCTTTGGGCGGCTCGTTCAAATGCCTTATCAAGAAAATCATTCACTCCACGGATATACTCATCCGTCCATCTCAGGAGATTCATCCAACTTTTATCACCATTATCCATAGATATCCTATACAATAAAAGTAAATCAACAAAACTAAACAAATAAACCAATAGCATATTACTTTGACATTGACCACTGCTTTTAAGGGCGGAACTCAGAAAGTCACAAACAATAAAGCAATTTAAGGCCTTTACAATATGAATAGTTTAAAAATTCCAAACAATTAAAAAAAAAAACCATTACAATCATCTTTAGAAGCATCACATATACAGGCAGTGACACACCAGAAAATTAACTACAACCACCTTCAGTTTCAAAAGCGCAAAAATAAAGATGCAGTATCACACTAGAAAGACCTAGACAAAAAAAATAGAAGATTGCAGCACATTGTGCTTAATCATATTTAACAAGCTTTAACTATTGATCTAGCACACAAGTGTTAGTTACGTAGTAACATTGTATTAAAGGCTAGAGTACTACTTATAATACATTATAAATCTTGAAACATATCATTTCTTGAGCTTTTACTTNATATATATATATATATATATATATATATATATATATATATATATATATATATATATATATATATATATATATATATATAAACTACTAGTACTACTATATCACAAGCCAGAATCACGATTAGCGTCTAATACTCAAGGAAATAATAAAAGAAGAGCAAGGTGGTCTTTTGCGAACAAGGATGAAAAATCTTCTTACAAGATTGCAGCACATTAATTTGGCTTATAATACATTATAAATCTTGAAACATATCATTTATTGAGCTTTTACTAGTACTACTTATAATACATTATAAATCTTGAAACATATCATTTCTTGAGCTTTTACTTTCCGAGTCAATAAATTTAGAAGAACCTATATATATATATATATATATATATATATATATATACACACAAATATATGTATAAAAAAACTACTAGTACTACTATATCACAAGCCAGAATCACGATTAGCGTCTAATACTCAAGGAAATAATAAAAGAAGAGCAAAGTGGTCTTTTGTGAACAAGGATGAAAAATCTTCTTACAAGATTGCAGCACATTAATTTGGCTTTTCATTTTGAAGTGAGCAACATGTGAATGGTATTTTTCTGAATTTCTTTGGCTTTAATGGAACTGTTGGAGTATGGAGGATAAATGCATTAGAAGAATCTGAAATTAAGGAATTGAGGGAGGAAACTAAGGAGAAGGAGAAAAAGGCATCAAAGAAGAAGAAGCACAACACAATATACACAAAAGAATTGGCTTTGGCTTTCTTGCTATTGACAACTTCAGTGAGGAGCCTATTATCAACTCAAGGAATCCACTTTTACTTCTTGCTGTTTCAAGGTATATCATTCCTGCTCGTTGGACTAGACTTGATCGGTAAGTAGGTTGATTAAATTGTGTGTAGGGTTCGTAGGTTAGGGATATATTAGTTCAACTAAAAAGTCAAGTTGGAAATTCGATGTTGAACCTGACCTTGGTACATTCATGTAAATGAGAAGAAGAAACAATGGGGAAAATATGTGGAGAGGTGATTGCAATTAATTCCCTCTCAGCCAACCCTTAAAGTTGTATTCTGTACTTGACAAGAAGAGCAAGTTATAGTAGAGCAGATGGTTAAGAAAATGCAGCAGCAACAACATCTTTGAATAGAGAAAACCATTAAAAATGGTGACAATGTTCATTTTAAGCACCCACTCCTTCTCTGTTCATGTTATTTCTTTATCTCTTCTGGATTCTTTTTTCTTTTTTTTTTGGTTATATTCTTTTGTAAGAATAATTTGTCATTGAAACATTTAAACACTGAATTTAGTGGAAGTTGAAAAGTATAACAGCATGCTGCATTTTCACAATATAAATCTCCTAGTATTTTTCTTTTGAGAAAATTTATCAAGGTATATAGGGAAAAACTCAATATATTGTAATTAAAGGATTGTATATTTTCTCACAACTATTAGAGGTGGCAGTAGGATTTTTCTGGCAACCTTTTCTGTCGACTATTGATACTATATTCTTAAGGCCTGGAAACCAAGTACCAAAAGACCAGTTTAGTGTCTTGGATCAACCTCTTGTGACATTGTTCCTGAATATTTTTTTTATGTTGTTTTATCTGTTTTTGACGTACACGANTAGAGTGTCACAATTAGTGTCTGATACTCAAGGAAATAATAAAAGAAGAGCAACAAACTGATTTTTTTTATCTTTACAGTGAAAAAAAACACAAGCAAAAGGACCTTTATCATTTAGAGTACACAAATGCCTATAGTGCTACCACTATATCACAAATGCAGAAACAACACTAGTGTCTAAAACCCAAGAAAATCCAAAAAGAGGGAGAGCTAAAAAATGAAAAAAAATTCAACCACAATGAACAGTGAGAAGATAATGTAATGTGAGAAAACACAAGCAGATTTCCAAAAAGAAGCTGTAACAAGTAAAGTCTCATTTGTCTGAAAATAAAAAAGATCCCAAAACCTTAATACCTAAAAACTGAAGCAAACAAGAAAAGGAAAAATAAATAATGCACAAACAACAAACATATACTTCAATAAGGAAATTTTACACTTTATTAGCTTCCCAATTTGTTTGAGAATAAATACCCTTCTTCTGATTCTGCTTTCGGTTTTGTTACTGATGCCCTTCTTCTGGTCCTAAGAGTTACAATAAACAACAACAAAAAGGAGATGAGAAATCGCCGTAAGAAGAAGCAATAGGGATAGTGGGGTAGTGGTGGGAGTAATTCGGTTCAGAACCCAAACCCGAATTTAGCATCCGTATCAGCCTCTGGTTCAACTCCGCAGCAGCCGAAGACGACAGCGACACCGGTGAGTGGTGGGATGAGGGGGAAAAGTGTGGTCAATTTGTGACGGTGTGGGTTTATGAGAGGTCAATTTGTGGCGGCGTTGGCTTTACTGGAGGGAAAGAGGAGATTTAATTTTAGGATGAAAGAGCTGTGAAGGGGCGATGAACTGTGAGCTAGGGCGATAAACTGTGAAAGAGGGGGCGATGAACTTCTTTCTGAAGTACTCTTTGGATGTATCGAAGCGGGTTTAATTACTGGGAAAGGGGAAAAGGGATATAATAATAACTTTATATATTTACACTATTAAAATAAATCAAAAATATAAAAAATAGGGGTGGATTTGGTGGGTTTAGCAAATTTCAGGCGGTAAAAATTGAGGAGGGAATGAAAACCCGTTCAATTAAAAAATATTTCATCCGAACCGTTCTCATAAATATATCTAGTGGAACGGTTTACAGATCCGTTGCGGAAAAATATTCTATGGGAACGGTTCTTCTACAATTGCAACGGTTTGATAGCTAAAGTGTACCGATACCACACAAATGCTATTGCAACGGTTGAAACCGTTACTATATACACTCTATGGCAACGGTTTGTGAACCGTTTCTAAAGAAACTGTTGTCGTAGGCACATTTTCTAGTAGTGCGTGTTGGGCCTCGTTGAACAAGTAAGCGGCCCCCACGACATTCATCACCGCCTGGTCTTCTTCGGTCACCAGGCCCCTCAGATAACCGGCGATCCCGACGGGGGGGGGGGGGGGGGGGGGGGGGGGGGAGACTCGAGCATCTTCGGGAATGATCAACACTAAATGATGTTTGAGATTGGGATTGGTACTTGGACCTGGAAATTGATCTACCAGCTTCGAGCTTGGTGGAGACCCAGTTGCCACCGGTGATGGTATCTTCCTCAGGACCGATAAATCGACAAAACTGGGGATCTCTTCGAAAGTATCTCCCTCGAGCCCGTCAAAGAAGCTATGGAGATCTACCCGTTGCCCCTCTAACATATTGGCCTCTTGGATCATGGAATTAGAAACCTGGGGGGAGTCCGAGACATCGACCACCCCAGGTTCGACCCCAGGAACCTCTTCCGATGCTTGGGGCATTTTTCTTTGGGGCTCTATTTCTCCCATCTTCGCCGGGCACAGAGTGATTTCTTGTTCGAGAACCTTGGCCGAAGTTCCTTTATTGATTGCCTTCGATTCGGAGGACTTTTGAACCAAAACTGTAGCTCGCGAACGAACCACCAACCCGATTTCTTCTTGCTCCTCATCTTCGGAATCGTCCATTAGCCGACAGAGTGATTCCATAGACAAGGCAGCGGCATTTTCCTTAGGCTTGCGAGTTTTCTTCATGGCCTCTTCTTTTCCGAGCCCAACGGACTCGAGGCCTTTTTTCTTGTTTTCTCCTTAACTGGCTTTGGAGCTGGTGGTTTTAGAAGGAGTTCCTCGCCGTCAGAAGGAGGACTCATCGGGATATCCCTCCCGAGACCTGCGAAGAAAGGGAAGCAAGTTAGTCTAAGAAAGACTGGAGAACGAGGCTTTGCTGGCTCGATCGCAGGTCTTGTCAAGACTGGAGAACGGGGCTTTGCTGGCTCAACAAGAAAGCTTAATTAGTCCTCGATAGATCCGGGGACTGTAGAGACGATTAGATGATCACGGGTAAAGGAGAAACTCTCGATTTTGCTGGAGAAGAAGCGGAGGACAACGATCCTCCAAAACAAGGGGTGAATCTGGCCCGGTAAAATTGTACCTTTTGTAGAAGGCAATTAATACGGGGTCCATGGGGCTAAACGTAAAGGAGTAAGTGTAAGCACTTAGATACCCCTATACGTATGTCGTGATCGATTCCTCAGGAGAGGGAACGACCACATCCTTATTTACCTAGTAGCACTCCTCTTTAACCTTATCGAGTAGGCCTTCGGTGATGGTACACATGTACCTTGATATCGGTTCACACCGGACCTGTACCGAAGGGGTCTTCTCTATCTTGAAATCGGCAACCGTTGGGCACCCCGTCAGAACATATTTCTCAGGGTGGGACTCCGCCACAACTGCATCGCCGGCAGAGCGCGATGAAGACGGAGCCTCTTTTTGGGGCTCAGTTTTGGATATCTTTGCCATTTGTGAAAGGTAGAAAGTGAAGAAATTGACTAAAATTCAGGAAAATTGGGTATGAGAAATGAGAAGCAAGAATTCTTTGAGATCAAAAGCAGAGAAGGTGATGGTTGTAAAGGTTTGAATGAAGAAAGAATCGAAGTTTTATAGGTTGAAGGCGACGGTTTAGATTCGCCTAGTGGCTGACTAGCGCCTGACAGGCATTTAATGCCTTGATTACTGAGCCGATGGGACATTTCGTTGCTTACGCCATGATCGAGCTAGTCAATGACGTCATCAGTCGAAAATATGAAGCTCGAGAATTCATGTTGTTTCTCATCATCTTATTTCTAAGAAACGAGGGGACTATCTGTATACGGTCAAAATCGGGCTCGCCCAATTTTATATGGTTAATCGAGACCAGGATGGTAGGCCAATGTTCGGTCCCGTGTTATATCAGATCGTAAAAGATACATTACCAAACTCGTAATTTGAGGACCAATTGAGATCGAGACCAGCCGAGATCGAGACTGAACATGATAGGCATCGAGAGAGACCAAAGTAAGCCTGCTAAGCCGAATAACAGAAAGCCGAGTTATCCGTGATCGGGCAAGGATCGTGGCGGATATTTCGGCACATATAAAGTCAAGACTGGTTAATTAGCCAATCATGAGATTTCCTTCAGTATTTAGAATTGTACCATAAGTAGAATTCATCTAATATATAAAGGGGATTCCAATCATTTTGTAATCATCATATTCACGCATAACAAAGAAATATATAACATTTTCTCTCTTAAGTATTCTTACTCAGTTCACACTTCTTAATTACACTCTTAGCCGGTTCGAGGGCGATCTAGCTCAAGGGCCAAGCTGTGTTTTATATTGGTTTGCTTTGTTTTACAGTTAATTTTTAACATCAATTCTCATATTTCTCAATTTGTGCCAAGTGAAATCACATATCCTTAAAATCACTTATAAATTTAAATTTTATCCGATTTTAAGGGTAAACAGTATTCTTAACCATATCTACGTAGATCAAAGTGAGGAAGCAAGCTTATCATAATTTGGTTGATTTATAATCTAAGTGTTCCTTTTGGTTTAACAAAAGAAAAGAAAAAAAAAAGAAAAACGAAGGATTCAAGTGTCAAATTTCTATCTCTAAGAAATTTAGCACACTCTAATCTTGAAATTGAATAGCCTAAACTCCAAAGGAATCTTAACGATTTTCATTTTCTTTATCTGATAGTTAACGCAGTAAAAATATAAGCTTTTAAAACCACAACAACAAAATAAGCATAAATCTATGATAAATCATTTATAACATTATTTTAACGTGTTTCAACTGTCAATAACTTCAAGCTGCTAGCGAAATGTAACATGTGATGTAACAACATGTGATAATAAAAAGCTTCTATAATTGTTTCAAAAAAATTGAAGGGTTGCGCTGCAATTTTAAGGGTTGCGCTCCAATCTACGGTAAAACGTGCGGGGCGCCTTATTTGGTCGCATCCATTTAACTTGTGACATACCTCCTTTTTTACCTGGGTAAGGGTAATAAGGGAGTTTTTCCAATTAAAGTGACATTATTCGAATTTGAGATTTATTTATTTCATTTTCAGAGTCGCCACCCGAATTTTTTACGGTGTTCCGGGGTACCATTTTATTTATAAGAAATTCCAAAAACGAGGAATTTTGACTCTGTTTAAATTGTCTGCGAACCAGAAATCCGGGTAAGGAATTCTGTTAACCCGGGCGAAGGTGTTAGGCACTCCCGAATTCCGTGGTTCTAGCACGGTCGCTTAATGATTAAACTTGGCCTAAATTGTTTAATTACTGATTTTAGCACCTAAATGCATTTTTATATTTTTACCGCTTTTGATGTTCTTTTGTATTTAAAGAGTTATTTTGAGACGAGTCACGTATGCGTAAACCCGTAGAGTTTAAAACACATCTAAAATCATGTCACACGAACGTGTACACAATTCTCGACACTGAAGTCATTAAATAATGTGGAAAACAAAAGTGCGCAAGCGCATATTTTGTTTTGTTGTCAAAAGAAACCGAAATCACGTCACGTGAGCGTGTACGTAATTCCGATAATAAGTTTTTAAGAAATTTGTTCCTAAAAGTGTCTCTACGAGTGTTTTTTTAACCTTTATTTGTGTCACGTAAATATGTACACAATTTTAAATATTTTATTATTATTAAGGTTATTTGACCGAAGTTGCGTGACCGCATACCTCGGTTTATTTTGGTATCGTAAGTATGTCACATGAACCGTTCCCATAGTCACGATGATTATTATTATCGCGCTTTAAGCAAGCTACGATGTTCAAATTATTTTCTATACTAATATTGCACGTCCGTATAAAGACTGATTGTCACATTCAACATTATAAACTTAGTAAAGAACGAAGTTTCCTAAAGCATTCCAATTTCTAAATACGAGAAAACACAGGAAGTAATCATTGTAAACAAAATGACAAATTTAAACAATGCACGCAGGATTAGAAATCAATACTGTTGCAATAAGTAACTTAATGGAAATAATACAAACATAATAATGGTCATACATATAAATCGGAACAAACAATCGAAGAAAAAAAACCACTCTTCACATAAGTTACTGAAGAAACAAAACGCATAGCCAACAACATATGATCAGAAAGAAACCAAAATGAAAGCAAAGAAAATGAATCTTACATTGAATCTTCAAGCAAAAAAGATGAACTAATCACCGGACCAAAATGGAACCCTCGATGGAACTACGATCCAAACCTCGAAACTCGTCGGAACCAATGACGCTACTACGATAACGATGGCGATACTGGAGCCACAGCCAAACAACACACGCGAAGAAATGCCGAAGAACTGATTCTGGCCAAACTCAGCACAAAACGTCACAAAATCCAGAACTTGTTAGATCTACACCCATCCGACATAGAAGTAAAGCACGCGGGAACAATTGTGATGAAACAGTGGACTATTTTCTAGTCGTTCATCGTCGACGATGCGACTCCGATGATACAAAGACAGTAGAGGGTGGAGGAAGGGAAAGAAAAAACGGCAATGGTCAGCTGCAGTAAGGTCGTTCTAGGTTGAAGTAGGAGAAGATGAAGGGTGTGGTTTGGTTCGCCGGCGATGGGGTCAGAGGTGGTCGCTGCTGGTTTTCCGGCGATGTGGGTGGCGACGAGCGATGGCTGCTTTGTGTAGGTGTGGAAGGTCGCTCTTCAGTTCCTATTTTGGAGTTTTTGTTTGTTTTTTTCCATTTGTGTTGTGTAAAGGGTTTTGGTTCCGTGTGTCAAAGAAGAAGCAACGACTGCTTCCTCATTTTTCTTTTTAGGTCTCTTAAAGTTTTTGTGTAGAAGAAGAGAAAACGGCCAATCTTCTTTTTCAAAAATGTGTCTAGGTCCTTTTTATATTAGGGGTCTTCTAGGTTAAGGGGTATGAGCTTAGGAATCATGATCTTGGTCCATGTCTTGTTAGGTTTTAAATTTAGCTAAGAAGACTACAATGATATAATATATTTATAAATATGTAAAAATTATTCTTAATTGACTTTAATAAATTATTATATTTAAAAACAAAGCTAAGAATTAAAGTTGAAACTATATATATATTTTTTTGTTGGTATTTTTCAAAGATTATATAAAAATAAAAATCATAGTAAAATAGTATGACTACAAAATGAAACTATGTTTTTTTATAATTTTAGTTTTTTTGTGATAAAATAAAGTAAAAACTAGTTAAAATATCGATATTAGACCTAAACTAAATATTAAAATGCTAATATGGGTAAAATTTCGGGGAGGGTCAAAAATTACATGTCTACAAATGCCCCTCTTTGACTGGAAACGCCAAGAGGNAAAACTAAAAGGAAGGAGGATGTGACCGAGTCCTGGTTTTGGACAGCCTACATATCCCGGGTTATAAGGGAATCAGGTCGCATGTAGTTCAAGAAGTTTTGGAGTGATGGAGTGGGTGGAGAGGATGAGAGACTCGAGTGAGGTGCCATTCCGTCGAGGTTCCGGTCCGCGGTCCCATTATTACATCTAAATCAAAAAGAAAAGACTAACTAAGCATATCAGCTACGAGTTATAAGATTCCTATCTATGAGTCTTCTAAAGCTTGGTCTTGAGTCTTGGTCGGTTCTTCATGCAGACTCTGATCTAAATCTTGATGCTTGTTGGCTGCAGGTGCTAGTTCATTCTTCTACATCTTTTCAGATCAAGGCAGGATATACAAAACGAATGACTTCAATCTCGTCCTGAATAGTCCACATCTTTTCCGCTTCTTTGGGTTTGGACTTCTCTTTTTATTCTTTTCTTTTATTCTGGATCAAAACTTCTTCTTTTGGTCGTCTCGAATCCATTTTCCTAAATGTAATCTGTGCAAAATAAGAAACAAATGAACGAAATTTTATGCCCTAGTTTTCACCGGGAAAATTTCACGAGTTATTTTAATAAAATCTATGTTACTCTATTATTGAAAGCAATGAAAATCGGGGAATTGAGCACCCGAAGTTATTGTAAATTAGGGAGTGGATACCCTATGCCCAAAGGTGAAATAAACTAGGGGTTGGAGACCCTATGTTGGAAAAGATCGACAGTTTATGCTGCCGTCTGGGAAAAGATCACCGGGTTATGCCGGTGTCTGGGGGGGGGAGGATCAATGGGTTATGACGTTGTCAAGAAAGAGATCACCAGGTTATGCCGGTGTCTGAAAAGGTCAACAGGTTATGATGTTGCCTGAAAAAGAGATCACTGGGTTATGCCAGTGTCAGGTAATGATCAGCAGGTTATGCTGTTGTCAGAAAGATCACCAGGTTATGCCGGTGTCTGAAAAGGTCAACAGGTTATGATGTTGCCTGAAAAAGAGATCACTGGGTTATGCCAGTGTCAGGTAATGATCAGCAGGTTATGCTGTTGTCAGAAAGATCACCAGGTTATGCCGGTGTCTGGGGGGGGAGGATCAATGGGTTATGACGTTGTCAAGAAAGAGATCACCAGGTTATGCCGGTGTCTGCTAGGGAGTGGGAACCTATGTTGGAAAGAAGACTAGGGAGTGGAGAACCTATGTCTAACGTAAAATCAACTAGGGATTGGAGACCCTATGTTGGAATAGCGACTAGGGAATGGAGACCCTATGTCTAAAAATAAAATCAACTAGGGATTGAAGACCCTATGTTGGAAATAAGACTAGGGAGTGGAGACCCTATGTCCAAAAATAAAATCAACTAGGGATTGGAGACCCTATGTTGGAAAGAAGACTAGGGAGTGGAGACCCTATGTCCAAAAATAAAATGAACTAAGGATTGGAGACCCTATGTTGGAAAGAAGATTAGGGAGTGGAGACCTTATGTCTAAAATAAAATCAACTAGGGATTGGAGACCCTATGTTAGAAAATGAGGCTATTGAATACCTATGCTAAAATGAATTAAGAAGGATTTTTTTTTCATTTTCTTTTTCAATTTTTTTTTGTATATCTTAGGAGAAAGATTCATCAGACTAAGACATTTATCCTAGGAGAAAGATTGATCAGACTAGGTTTTCTTTATCTTAGGAGAAAAATTCATCAGACTAAGATATGTATCCTAGGAGAAAGATTCATCAGACTAGGTTTTTGTTATTATCTTAGGAGAAAGATTCATCAGACTAAGATTTTGATCCTAGGAGAAGGTTCATCAGACTGGTCTCTTTTTTTTTTTGGTATCTTAGGAGAAAGATTCATCAGACTAAGATTTTGATCCTAGGAAAAAGTTCATCAGACTAGGCCTTCTATCTTAGGGGAAAGATTCATCCGACTAAGATTTTGATCCTAGGAGAAGGTTCATCAGACTGGTCTCTTTTTTTTTTTGGTATCTTAGGAGAAAGATTCATCAGACTAAGATTTCTATCCTAGGAGAAAGTTCATCAGACTAGGTATTCTAGCTCAGGAGAAAGATTCATCAGACTAAGATTTCTATCCTAGGAGAAAGTTCATCAGACTAGGTTTTTTTTTTATCTTAGGAGAAAAATTCGTCAGACTAAGATTTCGATCCTAGGAGAAAGTTCATCAGATTAGGTATTCTATCTCAGGAGAAAGATTCATCAGACTAAGATTTTGATCCTAGGAGAAAGTTCATCAGACTAGGTATTCTATCTCAGGAGAAAGATTCATCAGACTAAGATTTTGATCCTAGGAGAAAGTTCATCAGACTAGGTTTTTATTTTTTTATCTTAAGAGAAAATTCATCAGATTAAGATTTCGATCCTAGGAGAAAGTTCATCAGACTAGGTATTCTATCTCAGGAGAAAGATTCATCAGACTAAGATTTTGATCCTAGGAGAAAGTTCATCAGACTAGGTCTTCTATCTTAGGAGAAAAATTCATCAGACTAAGATTTTTATTGGAAGAAAATCCATCAGATTAGGAATTTTTATCCTAGGAGGAAAAATGTGAAGAGAAATAACAAAATTTTATGCACACTAGAAAGAAGATAAAGATAAAGATTTGAGAAACTTACCTTTTCCGACTCTTTCTCTTAAATTCTTTTTTTTTGAACCACTTTCCTTGCGCTGCTTTGTTCCTGTTTCAAACAAAGAAAATTCTGTCAGTTGTGAAAGCGGTGGTCGGTTTGTGGCCTTGAGTCCCGAGCAGCTTGACTTTTGCTCAATCAACTTGAATCTGCCTCAAGAGACTTTTGTTCTGCACCAACTCTGATTATTTCACACCCGGTACCATTTGTATTTGTGGCTCAGTCAACCTTATCCCAACAGGATATCTTTGCTTAGGCAACCTTTTCTGATATCTTGAATGGCTTATTGCCTTTTGGAGCAATTTGACTGTCAGATAGAATCACAACTGGTAAGAGCCCTTTGCATGATGCGCACAATTCATAATCATTGTTCGGTACTACAGAGAATCCATGTTTAACCTTGAGGTTATCTTTGCTTGTTGTGACCGAATAGGCTGACGAGAGTCTTTTGAGGGAAGCCTTTGAATGAATCCTCAAGGCATGCTCACTGTAACAACTTGGTGTTCTGGCCAAATTTACTTTGTGCAACTGAAAAACTGATAGCAGATTTTGAAATCTTTTCTTGCTTGTTTTGACAAGGACCGACTCAGAGTAAATGACACAATGATTCAAAGAAGCAAGTATTAACAAGCAATGCTCCTATCGGAAGGACAGAAGGAAGAGAGTTTTTTTTTTCTTTTGCAGTAACTAGCCTTAATGATCATGCCATGCATTTTGGACTTAGCGGCCGATCTATCCAACTGATATAATCTTCCCTTTCACCATTCTTATGAACTTTGAAGTCGGGCTTGTTCGTGCCAATCCTTTGCATCAGCTTCACGACTCACTATCGACTAGTGTTGCCCCGAGGGGTTTTCACCAACAAGCCTCTCTCATTTATTCATCTCTACTTACCGTCGTCTCACAGTGCCCGTGAAGGTTTTCACTAGTAAGACTCTCTCATTTTTTTTCTTTTCCTTTTTATTTTGTGAGCAACTTTACAGTGTTCTATGTCGTGTGGAAACCGTTGCTCATTACATGCTTCTCTTGGCATTCTTGAAGGCATATCGGGAGGTCTTTATTTGGAAGGTTTTGGGATAGGGTTGGAAAAGAAGGTCGGCATGAAGGCTTAAAGTAGACTCAAAATGAGGGGTTGTAGATTTACAACTCTTGGAATCGACTCTTTCAAAAGTGAAATAAAATTTCTGTCCCAATTTTAGCTACTGGGGATTTTTCTGGATTTTTTTTTTTGAATTCTTATTTGGTTGGACCAAACCGTGTAAGGCTGCCTATGTATCCTATATTTTTTTTAGGAATCAGGTCTAACATAGTTCAAACATCTGACCTAACTATTATTTTTTCTTTCTTTTTCACATGTTTTTTCTATTTTTTCTTTTCTTTTTCATATTTTCTTTCTTTCTTCTTTCTNGATTCCAAAAGAGGATGGTCAAAGAATAACACAGGCTCAAAAGGGGTAACAAAGGGTATAGAGTGTTTGGGTAGCAGAAAAAGGGCCTCCCGGCCTCGAGAATGCCAAAACACATTATCTTTTTGTGATCATAACATTGATGAACATGTCTATTTTCCTGGTGTGTCGTGGTCGAAAGACACTTTTCATCCATTAATGCCAAACTTTCGACCAAGATTCAATTGATTAAACATCCTCAAGCCCAATATTTACAATGATTTGAAGGTGAATTTTACTCGATCTTAGTTCCAAAGTATTTCAACTCTTTATTCATCCTCAAAAGTGTCTCTTTCTCACTTATCTCATTCAAGACTAAATCAGTTTTTTAAGATCTGGCCAAAATTTCCGCATGCATGTCATATCACTAAAACTAGCGAGAAAGGAACTAAGCATGGAATGACACAAAAAGGACAAATTGTATTTCATTGAGTAAAGAATGGAAGGGTTTAACAATAAGACAAACAACCTAAAATCCGAGTTACAAGCCCAGAATAACCCGGATAATTAAAATAGTAATAAAATAGACAGACAAGATTCACACAAACAGAAAAGAGGGATAGAAGGGTTTGACTCAATAAAACAAATAAAATCTGGATCACAACCCTGAAATAACCCAGATAGTAGAAAAAATATCAAAACAAGCTACCATTATTCCTTTCTAGTAAGGAGGGAATGACTTAATTGCTAAGCTTGACATTTAGCCACAAATTTACTCATCAGAATCAGCAGAGCATTCTCCAATTTCAAAATCATCAACTTCAGTTAGCAAGTTCCCGAGAGGATTCTCATACTCCCTGTCACCACGCACCATCACCACAAAGTGTGCATCATCATGTGCAGGTAAATGATTCTGCGTGATATTCTGGGTGTCACTGTCTGTGATCACAATCAGATTTTCCTGGATCATCCTTTATATTTCTCTTTTCAAATCCCGACATCTTTCAACATCGTGCCCCTGGGCGTTGGAATGGTATTCTCACCTTTTAGAAGGGTCAAAGCTTCTTGCACGTGGGTCCACATGATTTGGAGGAATAGGTGCAATCATGTAATAATGCTTTAATTTCTCAAACAAGCTTGCATAAGACTCTCCTATTGGTGTAAAAATTATCTTTCAACCTTTGTCCCCCTCTATACCCCTAGCTTGGATGTGGGTTATAGGGCACTTGAAAATTTTGTGGAGGCTGGTGGAGATCTTGCGATGCAGGTGCTCGCCCTCTGGAGTGTCTTGGTGATTGGGCAACATACTGAGGTGGAGCAAAAGAGTATTGTGGGTTCTGAGGTAGATAGTAGTGCTTATGGATATCATCAGAAACCAGACGAGGCTGGTCATACCTTCGAGATGTTCTCCTAGGACCTCTTCTCGACCCTGATGTCATCATGGTTTCTTTATCCTTCTCGTTCATGTCGCTAAGATTATCAGATTCAATCTGGAAAGCCTGAGTTGCGGCTTTGAGAGCTGCTTGACTTATAATTCTGCCTGTCTTAAGGCCATTCTCTACCATTTCTCCCATTTTGATTGCTTCCGAGAAGGATTTGCCAAATGCGTACATCATGTTTTGAAAGTAATCTGGCTCTTGCGCCTGAAGGAAGACAGTGATTAGCTCATTGTAATCCATGGGTGGCTTAACTCTAGCCGCTTGCTCTCTCCATTTAATGGCATATTCCCTGAAACTTTCAGTTGGTTTCTTCTTTTTGTTGGAAAGGGAATTGCGGTCCGGGGCAATGTCGATGTTGTATTGGAACTGTTTGAAAAAGGCCTGGGCCATGTCATCCCAAACATACCATCGAGATGTGTCTTGAACAGTAAACCATTTAGAGGCTACCCCCGTAAGGCTTTCCCAAAAATAAGCCATCACTAATTCTTCCTTTCCTTCCGCACCTCTTAACTGATTGCAATACCTTTTCATGTAGGCTATAGGGTCTCCATGTCCATCATACTTTTCAAATTTGGGGATCTTGAAACCAGGTGGCAAGCGGACATTAGGGAACATACATAGATCCTTGAAGGCAATAATCTTTTTACCTGCCAACCCTTGCATGTTTTTCAAGTGTTGTTCTAAGTTTTTCACTCTTTGGGTCATTTCTTCCTGTACCATCTTTCGGGCAGGCTTCTCAATCTTTGCAGGAAGATCAAATAGGTATGAGTGGTACTCAGGAGAGTGGTATTGTTCTTTCTGGGTAGCAAATTATGACTCATGAGGTTTCCTCTGCACCACCGTTGGCTGTGGGACAGTGAAGACAGGCATAACAACATCGGTTGTCTGATTGGTTGCCAATAACTTTGAGAGCATGCAACTGGAGTTCCAGCTGTGGTCGTACAATTAGAATAAAGACTGGACCCAGGTGGATAGAATTGATCAGACAATGAGACCGGAATGGTAGTTGTCAAGATGGGTATGAATTCTGGGAAACCCTGAACAGAGAAAGGTGGTCCTTGGCCATTGGCCCATGCTTGACACATTTCAGTCATTTTCTGTTTCAGTACTCTATTTTCCTCAACCACAATAGACTCTTGTTGAACCTTCTGACCCTGAGTCTCTTGAGCACTCATAACAGCTTCGATGTCAGTTGTCATTTTTCTCTTGGATTTTTCGTTGTCAGCTTACCACAAACCGACCACCTCAAAATTTTTTCACAATTCAAAACAAAAGACACGTTAGAATGGACTCAGTCGGTCCTTATTATCATTCTTTT
>ML336501.1:0-21904 GCA_005239505.1 Nicotiana paniculata | reverse complement strand
AAGAATTGATAGTCCACCAATCCTCTAAGTCTAACGATGTCTCTTTGGGCATCGTAATACTTCTGTCCACGAACCCAAATTTCTTCCTCGCCCTCGAGGCTGTCCGAACGGATCTAGCCCATTCTTCATAATTATCACCTTTCAATTGAACTTGGGTGATAACTAAGCCAGGATTGTCATTGGAAGTGATATCGTATGGTGATATAGTCTTCCTTTGAACTACACCTTCCTTCACAACGGCCTGTGTTTCGTCGGCCATAACTCAAGACAAAAAACACACTGTTCAAAAACGAGCAAAGACAAATAATAATATTAGACAATGAAGAGTTCTTCAAAATNCCTAATAGGAGAGCAAGACCTAAACTCTAATAAGGAAAATATTACACATTCCTAATTAAACTCTAATTCTTTCCTTATCACTAATTCTTTCCTTATCAGAAAGGAATAAGATTTTACTAATAACAACTTACAATATATTTTAGTGGTTACAAAAATAATAAACCTTTGATATTTGTATCAAATTGGGAGTAAATTAGAATAATTTTATATTAAGTTGTTGTTATTTCAAGTTGAATGAAATAATGAATTAAATTGTAAAGCACTATTTGAATATTTTTTAAGATGTTACGAATATTATCATGGATAAATACCTTATTGCGATAATCATTACTTCTAGTCGTTCTACAAGAAATAAGAGTTTGATATTTGCATTAAATTTGGAAGTGAATATAATATATATGAAGTAATCACATTATACTTGGGGTAAATTAGATTTTATTTTAGTAAAGTTTAAAACAATTTTTGACCTTAGAGCCACATGTCTCTCCTATATACAAGGATATTGTTTAGAAGTCACCTTCATTCTGAACATAACTCAACTTGCTTGCGGCGGAGATGATGAGGCTACCGACACAGAAGAGGACGACGATTACCACTACCAGAAAAACGGGCAAAACTCGTCCACAAAATATCAATCGAAATTAATCGAAAAATAAGTAAATTGGTCACAAAAGTCAAAGAAAATATTTCTGACAACAAAAATAATGGTCCCACAACAAAGATATAAAAGTACTGATAGATTTCAATCGGAAATTGGTCTATTTTATACCAAGCCCTCGTCATATATGCATATTATCTACCAAAATAACTTTTAATTCAAAATGTTCAAATATAACGACCGATATTTGAAATTATTTTTTCCCGCCTAAGGCAATCGGCTTTATTAATATATATATATATATATATATACCAACCGAAAAAAGTTTTAATTAAAGTTTTCCGACCGAATTCTTTCAGTAATTCAATTTTAAAATTTTGAAATATTCATTTAATGAAAATACCGACCGGAGTTGGTCGGTCATCACGCACAACTCTAGTCTTAAAAAGGATAAGCAGTCCCTGCAAATATAATCCGGTCTAAAAGTCCGGAGTCGAATCCCACAGAGAACTAAGGTTTCGCTATAACTGTCCAGTATCACTAAGAAGACAAGCTCGAACAATTTCGAAGTTATAAATATTAAGTTTCTTATATCTAACTGATTAACTAATAAACTAAAGTAGTAAATTAACAACTAAAGATACTTAGGTTTGGAGACTAAATTAAGGAGGTCTAGAGTTATGATTTCCCCAAATGTTGGAACTCTTTCCCGTTCCCTACAATTTCGCCTATGTATTCTCTACTGACCGTGAGCACTTTAGTTGACGTAATTCTCTCTCGAGCAACTACAACAATTTACTAGACATATTCTCTAGAACTACGCTAGTTGCCTTTATCTAACCGCTTATTATGACCATGTCAAGGTTTTGTTATTTCTAAACCTACCTTTAAACCCGCTGTATTGAATTCTCACATACGTTAGAAGTGACGTTGTTTAACAACCACCTAAATATGTATCCTTTCTCAAGCAACACGTAATAAATAGGCACACTTAATTGATGGTCATTCAATCAACTGAAATAAGCACGTAGTTGAACAGATAGACAAATTCAAAGGTTAAATTATATTAAAACATAAAAAGAATTCATCCTCCAAGAGGTTACATCAAAACCCTAGATAACAAATTAGCTATTCATAATAGTATATAAAACTACAATACTAAAAGTCATAACCAACAATGAAAATAGGAAGAAGGAAGTGAAAAACTCGTAGAAGAATTCACGCCTTGCTCCTTCGGTCGAATATGTGAAAAAAGTCCCAAAAATAACATTTTCTATGTGTATATACCAAGTATGGTCGGGCCCAAACACATACGACTTCTCATATGCGAGAAAGGACACTTTTCTCGACCAAATAATGTGCGGCCGCGGATTTCACCGAGTGACTGCGTGATTTGCGTAGTCAGTGCGCGGCCGTGCATTTTCCACGCACTTTTCACCCTGTTATATTTGGAATTTTGAAAAACATAAAATATGGAAGTTGTAGACTTTGGATTATCATTCCAACCATATATTGTAGAGCCCAAATGGAGTTTTGAGTCAAGAGCTATGTGCATTTTACTAGACAGTCGCAATATACCTACTTGATTCTTCATTTGTTCTTAACTATCATCCGTTGATCCCCGAACACGATCCCGGCTTAATTACTTGGGATTTTAATCAGGCTTCAAAGCTCCAAATCACTTGAATTCATTCCAAATATCTACATAGATCGGAATCACTCCTACAAAATATAAAACACACAATTAGTGCAAAACACTAGAGATTAAAGCTCAAATTCAATTAAAGAGCAGTAAATTAGAGTGTAATAAGCAACTAAAATACTTTCACGACCCAAATATAACCATGTAGTTATGGAGCCTATCGTATTATAAGACAAGCCTATTTCCCAAAACATTACTACTAAATCGATGATAAGAATTTAATAAACATATCCAATATTTGAGTTTTTCATAAACTAAATTGACTCTAAATTTAATTAATATAAAGTACGGAAACGAGCCCCAAACATCGGGGTGTAACTAAGTTATGAGCATCTAGAACTATGAACTAAGATATATAAATTGTCTAAACATGTAAAGGAAATAAAATCTTCAGACAAGTCAATTAGGAGTAAATCCAAAAGTAAGAACTTCCACATTTAAGCAAATAAAGATGACACTAGAAATTAGGAAACTCAATCATGATAAGGAAAATTAATACACGGAGAATATAAGGACCTAAGATTCGTAAAGGGTCAACATTCCACAAACAAATCCGAGCATGCACTCGTCACCTCGTGTACATGGACTACAATCAACATAAAAGACTCAAATCCTAAAGGAAAATTCCCCCACACAATCTTAGGAAATATACTTACCTCAACCGCTCAACTCAAACTTGAAATCATGTTCTTGCCACGAGTATCCAACTCCCAATGACCCAAATCTAATCAAATCAATAGCATCGTGTAACAATACTACAAGCAACAAGTTTAACTAATAAATTTGAAGCTAAGACGCGAAATTAGGAAAATTACCCAAAAAGTACCCCGGGCCCACGTCTCGAAATCGGGTAAAATTTATAATTTATGAACACCCGCTCTATTATGAGAACACTCGAACAAAAATCATCAAAAACCGACATCAAAATCTCACTCAAATCTCGGATTTTCGTTTGGGAAACTTTTTCTTCTATTTCCAAACTTTTACTCTCATTTTCTTTGATAGAATAAGGAAAACCACAATATATTAATGAAATAAAACCAAATTCGAGTAAGAAATCACTACCCATAATATTCCTCTTAAAATCCGACAAAGAATCGCCTTCTCCCGAGCTCAAAAAAAAAAATGGGGTGAAAATGAACAATCCTCGATTCTGGCCCCTTTTCTTCCAAGCATCATCGCACCTGCGGACATTTCTCGCACCTACGCATTCCGCACCTGCGGTCCAAACAGTCGCACCTGTGGAAATCAATAACTCCTACATCTTCGCACCTGCGTTAAGGTCATGCACCTGCGGGCTCGCAGGTGCGACCAAAACCTTGCACTTGTGCCTTAGGTCTGGCTCCCAAAATTCCGCATCTGCGGCATCCCTTCCGCGTCTTCGATCTCGCACCTGCGGCTACCCATCCGCAGATGCGGAAAAACACCAGAACATCAAAATCTAGCAAGTCAGCCAACTCTAAATTCCCAAAAACAATCTGCTAACTACCTGAAACACACTCGAGGCCCCCGGAACTTCGACCAAACATACCAACCAATCCTATAACTCCATACGAACTTAGAAGAGCGTTCAAACCACTCCACAAAACATCAAAATCGCCAATTGTGCATGGATTCAAGCCTATGAACTATAAGATTTCAAAAATCCACAACCGATGTCGAAACATATCTAAACTAGTCTGAATGACCTGAAATTTGACGCACAGGTCACAAATGACACTACGGACCTATAGCCACTTCCAGAATCCCATTCCGAGCCCGATATCAAATTTTCACTTACCGGCCGGAAATCACCAAAATTCTAACTTCCGCTGAATTGCCTCAAATTACTCTACGGACCTCCAAAACCAATTCGAGGCGCGCACCTAAGTCCAAAATCATCATACGAAGCTGTTGGCATCACCCAAAACTCATTCTGAGGCCTTTTACTCCAAAGCCAAACCTCCGGTCAACTTCCATCACTTAAGCTTCAAAATAGAAATTTTTCCTTCCAATTCGACTCCGGATTATCCGACAACTGAATCCACCCGCGCACGCAGGTGAATATACATAATGCGAATCTTTTCATGACCTTATGCCACCGAACGGATCTTAAATTCTCAAAATGATCAATCAGGTCGTTACACAGAAACGCCTACATCACTTCCAAGACTAAACAAAACTACTATTTCTCTTTACAAACACACGGGGAAAGTTCTAGGCAGAAAATGCAATACAAAGAATAACACCCAAACCTCACACACACATGGCACATAACTCACTCAGGATTAGATTCATCAAGACACTCTAGTCAAAGCAGTTAAGCAAAGTTAAGCTTATACAATTTAATGTACGTATACAAGAGTACAAAAATGAGCCTAAATGTCACAACCAAGGTAATCACTATTCTTACGTAATAACAAAGTCAAGAGTTATTGCTTCAATTCAAAACACAACACAGTGGCTCTTATTCCTAAAAAAATAAAACTAGATACACCCAGTTCAAACAAAACCCTTGAAAAGAACCGTGGCACAAAGAAAAACCAAGGGGTAATTGCTACACTACCTAATCAAAGAAAATCTTCTTTTGTCTTTTTCCTTTCTACTTAAATCCCTCAAGAAAATTGTATAATAGATCCTTCGTCGGGATAAGTCCATCTTTTCTATTTTTGTAAAAAAAAATTATTCAATTAAACTAACACAAGTAAAATAACATGGAAACTCACTCAAACAATATCGTCATCCCACACTGAACATTGTGCATTGTCTCCAATTCTTACCATAATTAAAAGAGGATAAAAGTTACTCCCTGGTAGGCCAAAGACCGAACTACTAGCAGCTCATGGGTTAATCAGACTTCTCTTAAACTTAATTTTTTATGCGGACACCCCACACTTAGTTTTCACCATCTCACTTGCTTTTTCTTTCTTCCAATGGTCTTTCTTCTCATGCTCCCAGAGAAATCAAAAATTATACTACAGGAATAATACTATAATAAAGAAAATAAAATAAATAAAATAAAGAAAGCAGTAAAGCTGGGTTGCCTCTCTATAAGCGCTTGATTTAACGTCAGGGCATGACGTGAATCACTTTCTACCTCCAGCTCGAGCTTATGAATTGAACCCCAAGTTTTTCTTCAAGCTTATGATTATGCTCTCGGGGAGGTGGAATGAATCTAACTGGCCCAAGGAAATAATGTAGTATTCTGCACTCTTTGGCCTTTGTATGAGGTATGTAATCCCGACTTTGTAGCAAGAAGAATTCCAGAATATATGCACCTTGTTCCTCATTCCTTGATTCTTCAGTTGGTTCAGATGACTCTATTTGCATATCATCATCCAAACATAATGTGGAAAATTGGAGTGTGGACCAATGTGCTAAACTACATGAACCTTGGGATTGTCAACATCCTCAATACCAATGACACTAGAGTCAACTAAATATGTATCCTCAATGTCCTTGATTGACTCTAGTATCTCTTCTACGACATCGACATCCTTAAATTCTCGTTTGATTGATTTTTGGTGTTCTACTACGGACCCCTCTAGTGGCACCTCAATTTATGTCTCTAATGCACATTGCTCCTGGCTAATATTCATAGTATTAACATGTTCAGCATTAAATACTTCAACTAGTTGACTCATTTTTTCCTGTAGGTTGCGAAAAGTAGTGTCTTGCCTTTGTATGTGCAGTTGTTTCTCATTATTTTCTCCTACAAGTCACCTTAGCATATCCTTGATCTATTTCAGGTCATCATCCCTCGGTTCTTTGTTCCTATTAACTTCACAAGAAAAAGAAGAACCATCAAAGTACATGGTTGAGGGAATATAAGAAATATAAGCACAACCATGAAAATGACCATCTTGACCACCAAACATATCACATACATTCCACAAATAAGATTGAGTTGGTGCACATAACACACTCTCGGAAATATTTTGATAATTTTGCCATGGGTGGTTTTCTCCATAATATGCATAAGGAGGATTAAAAGTAAAATTACCAACATCAAAACTCTTTCTCACGACCCAAATTCCCAACCATCGGGATCGTGATGGCGCCTAACACCATACTGTCTAGGTAAGCCAATGTTAGAGGGATTCAACATTTAAAACAATTAAAACATAATACGAGGTCTAATATTATCCAATAAACGATATCAAAATAATTTATGGAGAAATAAAACGATGCCACGAAACTAATACTAATATCTATATACGCAGGGTTTGGAGTCACAATTCACGAACTACTAAGGATTACTACAAGTATTTGGCTAAAAGAATATATATATATATATATATATATATATATTGAATTAAATAAAACAGTAAATAAATAATATGGAGAAGACTCTAGGAATATGGGAACGCCAGCAGATCTACCTCATGTCTCCGTGCGAATAATAAACTACTACTTGAAATCAACTCTGAGCGGAACCTGGATCTACACAAGAAGTGCAGAGTGCAGTATAAGTATAACACACCCCATGTAGTGGTAAGTACTGAGCCTAACCTTGACGAGGTAGTGACGAGGCTACAACGGGGCATTTATAATATAATTTGTACATAATGTTTAATAAAGCAACTAGGAAATGCTAAACTAAATTAAACCGTAGCTTGCAATAAATAAATAAGTAACCCAGCTATTTTTCCAGATCTCAGCTATAACCAATCCTTACGTGAATTTCCATGTTACAATTTAAATAACGGTAAAAGTAGAATATGAAGAACAACAAATAAAAGAGTGGGTATTCCAGTTTCCATCATATAATCGGTAACAACATTAATATTCTCCCTTAGTACTCCTTGTTGCAGCGTGCAACCCGATCCCACCGGTCCACCCTTATTACTTCTCTACATATATATCACCCTTATTTCTCATGTTGCGGCGTGCAACCCTATCCCACCTGTGTATCCTTATTACTACTTGTTGCGGCATGCAACCTGCTCCCATCACATTTCACCATTTATAATAAGGGTTTAAAAATTTAGATCAAAATAATTCACAATATTTATATCCCAACTAATGTAAACAGAAAGCCGTACAATTAAGAAGCTTCACAAATTATTACTACACAGCGAAACCAACCGAAATATATCATGAAACGCCGACCACCAGCTCAACCTTTAATGTACCACATCGAAGCTAAGGAATAATTAATACTTTCAAATACGTGAAACAATATACAAAACAAGTAAAGATGGAAGCATCGATAGTGATGAAAAAATTAAGATAAGAATATAGTAAATTGGAAACGGGGAAGGGAACATGCTAAACAGATAATTTGGTCGTACATAGGTACTCGTCACCTCGCCTATACACCACACATATATAATTTCACATAGCACTTAAGTCAGGAATTCCTAATCCCTCAAGTCAAAGTTAGACCAAACACTTAGCTCAATCTTGCAGGTCACTCACTGCTCATTTACAACTTTTCCTTTCGAATTCACCTCCAACCCACTCGTATCTAATGATAAATAGTTCAATATCATTAATTAGTTCTAAAGGAACTAACTCCAATGCAAAATTATGAGTTTCGTAAGTTTTCCCAAAAAAGTTAAAAATCGACCCCGGGCTTGCTTGGTCCAACTCGGGTTTCGAACCAATTTCGTTAACCGATTCAGCACTGGCCTCGAATATGTAGTTAGTTTCAAAATCCGAACCCAATTCAAGGTCTTAATTCCAATTTTACTAAATTCCCTGATTCTACCCAAACGCCCAATTTCTACCATGAAAACCCTTGATATTTTATTAAAAGTGTTGAAAAACAATGGGTAATCGAACGAAAATAGTTTAGAATCGCTTACCAACACTCTGGGGAAGAACTTGTATATTACAAATCGCCAGTAGGTCTTCTTGGTTTTGAAAATATGAAAAAAGGCTTATTCACGTGTTATTGTTCTGTTTTAAAACACTGGATAGGCCTTCATCGCGTTCGCGATGGGCCTGTCGCGATCGCGGAGAGTTACAGACCAATGGCCTTCACGTTCGCGAGGTATTGAACGCGTTCGTGATGCTTTGCTTCAGATGACCATCGCGTTCGCGGCCCAGTGGTCGCATTCGCAAAGAAGAATTCGAGGCTCCCCTCCCCCAGGCCCATAGGTCAACGCGTTCGCGTAAGTCTGCCCGCGTTCGCGAAGGGTACTCCCCCATTGCTTCGCCTTTGCGTCCAGGACTTCACGTTCGCGAAGAGGTAAACAACCCCCAGTGCATTTACTCTTCGCGATCGCAAGAGGTGCTTCGCGGTCGTGAAGAACAATGAGCCAGTGCACCAGTAGCAATTATAACAGCAGAAGTTTATAAGTCCGAAACACCCAGTAGCCTATCCAAAACTCACCCGAGTCCTCTGGGCTCCAAACCAAAAATGCACGCAAATCTAAAAACATCATACGGACTTGCTCTTGGGATCAACTCACAAAAATAACACCTAAAACTATGAATTTAACATAAAAAACATGATTTTCTCAAGAACACTTCAAATTCACTATTGTATTAACTAAACGTCCGAATCAAATTAAATGAACTCCGATTTTCACCAAATTTCACAGATAGGTCTTAAACATTACAAATAACCTGTTGTCACGCCCCGAAATCCCACCATCGGGCCGTGATGGCATCTAACATTGAACCCGCTAGACAAGCAACGTGTATAGATAAACTAGCACATTAACACCACTTCAATAGGATAAACTAAACAGTTCACAGTTTAACAGCAGAAATAAATACGGTCTCAAGCTAAATAAGGATAACATAATACAACAACGCGTAAAATTTCCCAAAACCTGGAGTCACAAACTCACGAACTGTCTATAAGAGTTCTAAATACAAAACTGAAAGTAAATATATGTCTGCCTCTGAAACTGTAGGAAAAATATGACAGAATCGAAGACAAAGGGAGGGAGAGGCGCCAAGGCCCACGAATGCCAGCGGGTATACCTTGAAGCTTCTATGATAAGCCGGAAGACACTCCCACTAATGATGTCCTCCGGGTCCGGCTGTGTAATCTGCACAATATACAGAAGTGCAGGGGTAGCATCAGTACAACCGACCCCATGTACTGAGTAAGTGTCGAGCCTAACCTCGGCAATGTAATGACGAGGCTAATACACAACAACAAATGTACCTGTGCAGTTCAATAATATAGCAGAAACTAAACAAGAGTACAATTACGGGGAGAACATGTTGGGGCTAAGAGATAGCAAATACTGAAATGACAGAAATGAAAACAACAGTCTGAATATCTGAAAATAATCACGAGAAATGACAACCCAAATTAAACAGTGTAAGATGCGGCACGGCATGTCCCATCGTGCATAATGACAATGTAAAACACGGCACGGAATGTCCCCCAGTGCATAATCAATATAAAAAAGGAACAGAATGTCCCCTCGTGCATAATCAGTGTAAAGCATGGCACGGAATGTCCCCTCGTGCATAATAACAATATAACATGGCACGGAATGTCCCCTCGTGCATAATAAATATAAAACATGGCACGGAATGTCCCCTCGTGCATAATAAATATAAAACATGGCACGGAATGTCCCCTCGTGCATAATAACAATATAAAACATGGAACGGAATGTCCCCTCGTGCATAATAAATATAAAACATGGCACGGAATTTCCTCTCGTGCATAATAAATATAAAACATGGCACGGAATGTCCCCTCGTGCATAATCAATGTAAAACATTGCAGAACATCACCCTTTGTGCTTTAGCACTCTTCCTTACCCAAACAACAATCACAAACAAGTGGAAGGAAATAAATAGAGTAAAAATAGAAATACCGGCAAGGGAACACCAATTAAACAATTAAATCCCGGCAAGGGAACATCAATTAAACAATTAAATCCCGGCAAGGGAACATCAATTAAACAATCAAATCCCAACAACTTTTTCTCTTTCTTTCACTTTCTTTCACTTTCACTTCCATGATTTATTCTATTACTTAAGCCAATTCTCCAAAGGATGTAATTATCTCCTATATGTTCATTATGCGTTTTCACAATTTGAGCCAATTCTCCAAAGATGTAATTTTACCTCATATATTTTAATTGTTCGTTTCACAACTTGAGCCAATGCTCCAAAGATGTTTAAAGATGTCAATTTCCTTCACATGCCCATTTACACCATATAGAGATCATCGATTAAGCATAGAAATTACAACAAAACCGGAATATTCACAATATAGGGACTCACGGTCATGCCAGACACCAATGTATAGATACTCGTCACCATGGCTATACATCGTATTTGACAATTAGCAAATAAAAAATAATACTCAACTCTTATTCCCTCAAGCTAAGGTTAGATCAAACACTTACTTCGGGTCCAAAGTATAGCAATCAACCCTATAACACCGCCTTTCCTTTAGAATTCAACTCCCGAATGATATTACCTAGACTTAATCAACTCAAGTATATCAATAAGGATTCAATGATTCAATTAAATGGCCTAATTATCCATTTCCTAGCATTCTTCCAAAATTATCAAAATTCGACCCCGGGCCCGCTTGGTCCAAACACAAGGCTTGGACCAAAACCATGTCACGCATTCACCCAAGAGCCGGAATATATAATTTGTTTTCAAATTCGACCCCAAAACGAGGTCTTAATCAAGAAAATTCAAAAGGGCCTAACTCTACCAAATTGCATATTTTCTACTGTAATTTGCATGTTTTAGGCTTAGGAATTCATTAATCATAGATGAAAAATGAAGGAAATGAGTTAAAATTTACTAACCCAAGAAGTTTTAGTGAAGGAAGGCTCCAATGGACGTCTAAGGGCTTTGGAGAAGAAGAAGTTCGTTATTTTCTAAGTGAATGGGGTAGCTACTGGTTCTGGAAATATTGATATACCACTGGGAAAAATTGACCTTTGCGATCACGGAAGGGAGGTCGCGTTCGCGAAGGGTTGACTGGACAGACCATCGTGATCTCGGAAGGGAGGACCTGATCGCTAAGACTAAAAAAACTGGGGTCCAGAAGTTCACTTACGCGAACACGTGGGACATCACGCAAACGCGATGAAGGAGACTTGTAAAGCTACATGGTCGCGGTCAACATTACGTGAACGCGAAGAGGGAAAGAGCGCTAAGCCCACGGGGTCAATTAACTCTACGCGATAACGAGGGAATGGACGCAAACGCGATGAAGGAAAACTTAAAGCTTCGCGAATGCGGAAGAGACTTCGTGATCGCGAAGAACAAAAGGGATCTGCAACAGCTGAAGCAAAAACCACATATTTTCCTAAGTTCAAAATCACTCAGAGACACCTCTGAAACACTTCTGAGCCCTCGCGGCTCCTAAAAAATCACATGCACTGACTCAACAACATCCTACGAACTTAACCGTGCGATCAAATCGCCAATATAACATCATATGCATCGAATTAAACGTCAAAATCCATGAATTCTATCAAATTTCATAAAACATCAAATTTCCAATTTCAAGTCCGAAAAACGCAAAACGAAATCCGTTTTCAAACAAACTTTACAAAAAGCGCTTAAACCATATATAAGACCTGTACCGGGTGCCGGAACCAAAATACGGGCCCGATACCATCACGTTCTAATCATATTTCATTTTCCATTTCCTTAAATATTTTCAGAAAACAATTTTATTCAAAAATTCATTTCTCGGGCTTCGGACCTCGGAATTTGATTTCGGGCATACGCCCAAGTCCTATATTTTCCTACGGACCCTCCGGGACCGTCAAATCATGGGTCCGGGTCCGTTTACCCAAAATGTTGTCCATACTCAAATTTATTCATTTTAATATCAAGTCTTAGTATTTTTCACAGAATTTCATATTTAAGCAGTCCGACTACACGCCCGGACTGTGCATGCAAATCGAGGAAACTACAAATGAGGTTTTCAAGGCCTCGGAAGTACGAAATAGGTAATAAAACAGGTGATGACCCTTTGGGTCGTCACACCTGTACCAGGCCCCTGAACCAAAATACGGGACTGATACTCAAAAGTTCAAATATTAATTCATTTCTTTATTTCCTTTAAAATTCAGTATAACAATTTTCTTCAAAAATTCATTTCTAAAGTTAGGGGCCTCGGAATTTAATTCCAGACATATGCCCAAGTCCCATATTTTACTGCGGACCTCCCGAGACCGTCGGAACACGGGTCCGAGTTTGTTTACTCAAAATGTTGACCAAAGCCAACTAAAAATAAAATTATTAACTCTAAAAAATTATTATTTCATATATTTATGCATAAAGACTTTTCGGATTCACGTCGGACTGCGCACACAAATTGAGGTGAATATAATTAAATATTTTTTAGGCTAATGAGCTCGGAATGGTGTCTTAAATGATAAGATGAACCTTTGGGTCATCACAATCTCCACCTCTAAAACAAATGTTCGTCCTTGAACAGACATAGAAAAGCACCTGAACTAGCGAACAAGTGGGGATATCTACTCTGCATGTCTGGACCGGACTCCCAGGTAGCTACCTCAACAGACTGACCTTTCCACTGCACTCGAACTGAAGGGTCACTCTTTGACCTTAACTGATAAACCTTCCAGTTAAGAATGGCTATCGACTCCTCCTCATAAGTCAAATCCTTGTCAAATTTGACAGTGCTGAAATCTAACACGTGGGACGGGTCACCATGATATTTTCCGGAGCATAGATACATGGAATACCAGATGGACCGAAGATAACCCTGGAAGCAACTCAAGTCTATAAGCTACCTCCCCCACTCTGTCGAGAATCTCAAATGGCCCGATATACCTAGGGCTCAACTTGCCCTTCTTCCCGAACCTCATAACACCCATCATCGGTGATACCAGAAGTAATACTATCTCTCCAACCATAAATTCTACATCACGAACTTTACGGTCGACATAACTCTTTTACCTGGATTGAGCTATACGATGTCGATCTTGTATAATCTTGACTTTGTCCAAGGCCTCCTGAACTAAGTCTGTACCCAATAACCGAGCCTCTCCCGGCTCAAACCATTCAACTGGCGATCTGCACCGTCTACCATGTAATGCATCGTAGGAGTCATCTGCAAGCTGGACTGGTAGCTATTATTGTAGGCAAACTTCGCTAACGACAAGAACCAATCCCAACAACCTCCAAAGTCCATAACACAGGCGTAGAGCATATCCTCTAAGATCTGAATAGTACTCTCGAAATGCACGTCTGTCTGTGGATGGAACGCTGTGCTCAACTCAACTCGTGTACCTAACTCACGTTGAACTGCCCTCCAAAACTGCGAGGTAAACTGTGTACCTCGATCATAAATGATAGACACGGGCACACTGTGAAGGCGAACAATCTCCCGTATGTAAATCATTGCTAACCACTCCGAAGAATAAGTACTTTCCACCATAATGAAATGTGTTGATCTAGTCAACCTATCAACAATAACGCAAACAACATCAAACTTCCTCTAAGTCCGTGGGAGTCGAAGAACGAAGTCTATAGTGATACGCTCCCATTTCCACTCAGGAATCTCTATCTGCTGAAGCAAACAAAAGGGTCTATGATGCTCTTACTTCACCTATTGGAAATTGAAGAAACGAGCCACATACGCAACAATATCTTTATTCATCCTTCGCCACCAATAATGCTGCCACAAGTCCTGGTACATTTTGGCTGCACCCGGGTGAATAGAATACTTAGAACTGCGAGCATCCTCAAGGATCAGCTCACAAAGCCCATTAACATTAGGCACACACACACTCAGCCCTGCATCCTCAAAACACCGTCATATTCAACTGTAACTTGTTTGGCACAACCATGCTGAACTGTGTCCCTAAGGACCATTAAATGCGGGTCATTATCCTGCCGATCTCTTATGCGCTCAAATAAGGAAGACCGAGCGACTGTACAAGCTAAAACACAGCTGGGAAAAATATCCAACCTTACGAAATGATTTTCCAGAGTCTGAATATCTGAATCTAATAGTCTCTCACCGACTGGAATGAATGCAAGTCTGCCCGTACTCACTGCCTTCCTACTCAATGCATCGGCTACCACATTGGCCTTCCCCGGTTGATACAACATACGTCATAGTATTTCAATAACTCTAACCATATCCTCTGCCTGAATTAAGATCATTTTTCTTGAACAAGTACTGAAGACTGCGATGATTCGTGAAAACCTCACACGACACACCATAGAGATAGTGCCTCCAAATCTTCAATACGTGAACAATGGCTGCCAACTCTAAGTCGTGGACATGATAATTCTTCTCATGAACCTTCAACTGCCGAGATGCATATGCAATCACTCTGCCTTCTTGCATCAATACTGCTCCAAGCCTAACACGGGAGGCATCACAATATACCGTGAAAGATCCTGAACCTAATCGTAACACCAACACCAGTGCTGAGATTAAGGCTATCTTGAGCTTCTGAAAGCTCGCTTCGCACTCGTCCGACCATTTGATTGGGGCACCCTTATGAGTTAACTTAGTCATTGGGGCTGCAATAGATGAAAACCCCTCAACAAAATGATGGTAGTAACTACCAAACCCAAGAAGCTCCTGATCTCCAGGGCTGAAGTGGTCTAGGCCAGTCTTTCACTGCATCTATCTTCTTAGGATCAACCTGAATAACCTCTACTGATACGATGTGACCCAAGAAAGCTACTGAATTCAACCAAAATTCGCACTTTGAAAATTGAGCATACAACTGCCTGTCTCTCAAAGTCTAAAGTGTTATCCGGAGGTGCTGCTTATGCTCCTCCTGACTGCGGGAGTATATTAGAATGTCATCAATGAACAAAATTACGAAGGAATCCAGATAAGGCTTGAACACACGATTCATCAAGTCGATAAATGTTGTTGGGGCATTAGTCAAGCCAAAAGACATCACCAGAAATTCATAGTGCCCATACCTCGTTTGAAAAAATGTCTTAGGGACATCTGACGCCATAATCTTCAACTGATGGTAGCCCGATCTCAAATCCATCTTTGAAAACACTTTGGAACCTTGAACCTGATCAAACAAGTCATCAATCCTCGGCAACAGATACTTGTTCCTTATAGTGACTTTGTTCAATTGACGATAATCTATACACATCCTCATCGATCCATCCTTCTTCTTAACGAACAAAATCAGTGCACCCCAGGGCGAGACACTAGGTCTAATGATGCCCTTATCAAGAAAGTTTTGCAACTGTTCTTTCAATTCTTTAAACTCTGGTGGGGCCATCCAGTACGGAGGAATAGAAATAGGCTGAGTGCACCGAGCCACATCAATGCAAAAATTAATATTCCTTTCGGGTGTGATCCCCGACAGGTCTACAGGAAACACCTCGGGAAGCTCATGAACAACAGGCACCGAAGCTATCGAAGAAGCCTCAGCACTAGAATATCGAACATGGGCCAAATAAGTCAAACATCCCTTCTCGACCATGCGACTAGCCTTCATATAAGAGATAACCCTGCTGGAGGAATGACCAGGAGTCCCTCTCCATTATAATAGAGGTAACCTTGGTAAGTGTTGGGCCTAACCTCGATGTGGTAGTGACGAGGCTACGGTGGGGCATTTATAATATAATCTGTATACAATGTTTAATAGAGCAACCAGGAAATACTAAAAAAAATGAAATAGTAACTTGAAGTAAATAAATAAATAACCCAACTACCTTTCCAGATCTCAACTATAACCAACCCTTACGTGAATTTCCATGTTACAATTTAAATAGCGGTAAAAGTAGAATATGAAGAACAACAAATAAAATAATGGGTATTCCAGTTTCCATCATATACACAGTAACAACATTAATATTCTCCCTTATTACTCCTTGTTGCAGCTTGCCACCCGATCCCACATGTCCACCCTTATTACTCCTCAACATATATATCACCCTTATTCCTCCTGTTGTGGCGTACAACCCGATCCCACCTGTCTACCTTTATTACTCCTTGTTGTGGCGTGCAACCCGCTCACACCAGACAATCACATTTCACCATTTATAACAAGACTTTCACAATTTAAATCAAAATCCTTCACAATATTTATATCCTAACTAATGTAAACGGAAAGTTGTACAATTAAGAAGCGTCACCAATTATTACTACACAGCGAAACCAACCGAAATGTATCATTAAACACTGACCACCAGCTCAACCATTAATGTACCACAACGAAGCTAAGGAACAATTAAAACTTTCAAATAAATGAAACAATATATTTAACAAAACAGCTAAACATGGAAGCATCAATAGTCATGAAACAATTACGACAGGAATATAATAAATTGGAAACGAGGAAGGGAACATGCTAAACAGATAATTTAGTGGTGCATAGTTACTCGTGACCTCACCTATACACCACACACATATAATTTCACATAGCATTTAAGTCGGGGATTCCTAATCCCTGAAGTCCAAGTTAAACCAAACACTTACCTCAATCTCACAGGCCACTCACTGCTCAATTACAGCTTTTCCTTTCGAAATCACCTCCAACCGACTCGTATCTAATCATAATTAGTTAAATATCAGTAACTAGTGCTAAAGAAACTAACTTTAATGCAAAATTATGGCTTTCCTATGTTTTCCCAAAAAAAGTTAAAAATCGACCCCAGGCCCGCTCGGTCCGAACTCGGGATTCCAACCAAATTCCTTTTACCCATTCACCCCCGATCCTGAATATGTAGTTAGTTTCAAAATCCGACCCCGATTCGAGGTCTAAATTCTAATTTTACGAAATTCCCTGATTCTACCTAAACTCCCAAATTGTACCATGAAAACCCCTAATTTTTGATTGAAAATTGATGAAAAACAATGGGTAATCGAAATAAAATAGTTTAGAATCGTTTAGCAACACTTTGGGGAAGAACTTGTATATTGAAAATTGCCTATAGGTCTTCTTGGTTTTGAAAATATGAAGAAAATGGCTTATTCCCGTGTTATTGTTCTGTTTTAAAACACTGGACAGGTCTTTATCACGTTTGTCATCGGCCTGTCGCGGTCGCGGAGAGTTACGGCGCAATGGACTTCCCGTTCGCGAGGTATTGAACATGTTTGTGAAACTTTTCTTCAGATGACCATCGCGTTCGCGGCCTAGTGGTCGCGTTCGCGAACAACAATTCGAGGCTCCCCTCCCACAGGCCAATAAGTCAACGCGTTCGCGTAAGTCTGCCCGTGTTCGAGAAGGGTACTCCCCTCATTGCCTCGAGTTCGCGTTCACAAAGAGAAAAATGACCCCAAGTGCATTTACTCTTCGCGATCGCGAAGAAGAACGAGCTAGGCACCAATAGGAGTTAAGACAACAGAAGTTTATAAGTCTGAAACACCCTGTAGCCTATCCAAAACTCACCCGAGCCCTCGGGGCCCCAAACCAAACATTCACGCAAGTCTAAAAACATCATAGGGACTCGCTCGTGCGATAAAATCACAAAAATAACACCTAAAACTATGAATTTAACATAAAAACATGATTTTCTCAAGAACACTTCAAATTCACTATTTTCTCAACCGGACGTCCGAATCACGTTAAATGAACTTCGATTTCCACCAAATTTCACAGATAGGATTTAAACATTATAAAAACCCTGTATCAGGCTCCGGAATCAAAATACGGGCCCATATCAATGAGTTCAAATATTAATTCATTTCTTTATTTCCTTTAAAATTCGGTATAATAAATATCTTCAAAAATTCATTTCTAAAGTTAGGGACCTAGAAATTCAATTTCGGGCATATGTCCAGGTCTCATATCTTACTACGGAACTCCCGGGACCGTCGGAACACCGGTCCGGGTCCGTTTACTCAAAATATTGACCAAAGCCAATTAAAAATCAAATTTTTAACTCTCAAAAAATATTATTTCATATATTTGCACATAAAGGCTTTCCAGATTCATGCCCGGACATCGCACGCAAATCGAGTTAAAAAAATAAATTTTTTTAAGGCTAATGAACCCGAAATGGTGTCTTAAATCATAAGATGACCCTTTGGGTCGTCACACTCCCGTAATTCCAAGATGCCATGTTTTTAATATCAACAAATAAAATAAAAAATAAATAAAAAATCAAATACAAAAAATAAAAATAAAAGTTCAAACTTGAAACCTAGCAATATGTACACCTACACCATTAGGTCCCCGACAACGGTGCAAAAATTTTATCACGCCCAACGCTAGTCCTAAGGTATAAGCGGTCGCTGCAAATATAATCAGGTCTAAAAGTTCGGAGTCGAATCCCATGGAGAACTAAGGTTTCTTTATAACTGTCCAGTATCACTAAGAAGAGAAGCTCGAACAATTCCTAAGTTATAAATATTGAGATTCTTATATCTCACTAATTAACTAATAAACTAAGGCAGTAAATTAACAATTAAAGATACCCAGGGTTGGAGACTAATTTAAGGAGGTCTAGAGTTATGATTTCCCCAAATGTTGGAATCCTTCCCGCTATGTTCCGTACAATTTCTCCTATGTATTCTCTACTAATCGTGAGCACTTTAGGTGCCTTATTTCTCTCTCGAGCAACTACAATAATTTACTAGACATATTCTCTCGAACTACGCTAGTTGCCTTTATCTATCCGGTCATTATGACCACGTAAAGACTTTGTTATTTTAAACCTACCTTTAAACCCGTTGTATTGATTTCTCACCTACGGTAGGAGTGATGTTGTTTAACAACCACCTAAATATGTATCCTTTCTCAAGCAACACATAATAAATAGGCAAAATCAATCGATGGCCATTCAATCAACTGAAATAAGCACGTAGTTGAACAAATAGACAAATTCAAAGGTTAAATTATATTAAAACATAACAAAAATTCATCCTCCAAAAGGTTCCATCAAAACAATAGATAACAACTTAGCTATTCATAATAGTATGTAAAACTACAATACTAAAAGTCATAGCCAACAATGGAAATAGGAAGAAGGAAGTGAAAAACTCGTAGAAGAATTGTGCCTTGCTCCTATTGTGTTCTTGCCTCCTTAGGTTGAATATGTGTCAAGCGTCCCAAAAATAACATTTTTTATGTACATATACCAAGTAGGTTCGGGTCCACACACATATAACCTTTCCTACGCGAAAAGGACACCTTTTCCGGCTAAAACGTGCACGGACGCAGATTGGACCGCGGATCTGGCCGCAGATTTCACCCAATTCACTGCCTGATTTGCACGGTCAGTGCGCGGCCATGCACTTTTCACTCTGTTATTTTTGGAATTTGGTAGAATGTAAACCATGAAAGTTGTATACCTTTGAATTATCTTTCAAACCATATATTGTAGACCCAAATGGAGTTTTGAGTCAAAAGTTATATGCATTTTACTAGGCAGTGCATAATATGCGTACTCGATTCTTCGTTCGTTCTTAACTATCTTACATTGATCCCCGCACACGATCCAGGCTAATTACCTGGGATTTACTCATACTTTAAAGCTCCAAATTACTTGAATTCATTCCATAACATCTACATAGCTCAGAATCACTCCTACAAGGCATAAAACACACAATTAGTGCAAAACACTAGCGATTAAACCTCATACTCAATGAAAGTTTAGTAAATTAGAGTGTAATAAGCGACTAAAATAAGTAATTATAGCGTATCATCAGTCGATTTTAGTAAATTTATATAAATATGTTTTAAATAAAAAATATTATATATATATATATATATATAAGTATTTATATATATTAAGTATTAAATATTATTTATTTAAATATTTTAGCGAGTCCAATTATGTTTAATGGTAGGGTTAGAATAATATTTTATTTATATTAATACGCACTCAAATTGATAGGGCTGGATTGCAAGGTATAGGGATTTCCGCCCAGGGCAAGGCAATTGATAGGTCGACTCTCTCGTCTTTGGAGAAAAAGATCGCAAAGCTAACAACAGTGCTTGAACAGACAAAGGTTATAGAACAAAAAAGAGATAGACAATTTGATACCCTTTAAGTTCAGCTAGAAAAGAGGGACCAACAATTTAATATCCTTCAAGGTCAACTAGCCAATCTTCTTGATAGTGGTGCTTTCCTGATTCCCCGGTATTATGAGCCTTTCCCATATGCTAATCTTTCGAACCATGCCGACGTTGAATGCTATAGTACTGGAGATGAAGATGATGTACAAAACATTTATTGAATGATGTTTGAACTTTTAACTTGTGAACTGTTTTGTTATTGGGTATGATGTTTTGTTTATATAGTTTAGTGGAGATGGAGATGGAGATGGTGATAATGTTTTGTTAATATTGTTTTAATAGTTGTTATTGTTGTTTTTATTGTTCTTATTGTTGTTATTATTGTTATTATTATTGTTATTATTTTTATTGTTGTAATTGTTGTTGTTATTGATTGAATGACAACAACGTAATACTACCATTATTGGTGATTGGTTGTTGACATGTGGTGCAGCTATAAAACAACTATTTTCTGCCAAGAAATTACCCAAAAACCGACCGACTTTGGTCGCAAATATTCATTTTAATTCCAAAAAAAAAAAACAAATTTACCGACCGACTTCGATCGGAATTTTTGGTTTTAAATAATACCAACAGATTTCGGTCGAATTGACAATTTTAAATAAAAATGAATAATTATATCTTTTAACAATACCGACCAATTTCGGTCGAAATTGAATAATTTTTAAGAAAATGAACAATTAAATGTCCGATTGAATTCGGTCGCTAAATTATAAAAAATATTTTCAACAATACCGACCAATTTCGATCGGTTAATTAGTTTGTTTCAGACAAATTGGTCAAACTGCGTTGACAGTTACTGACCGACCTCGGTCGGAAACTTGGTCGGTCGGAAACTAGCGACCGAATTCGGTCGCTCCCCATTTGCGACCATTATTTTGTCGACCAATTGAAAATGGTCGGAAGTCGGGCAGTTTTTATTTGATTCCGACCAATTTCGATCCCGGATTCATTAATATTTCAATGGGTTACCAAGTTGTGAGTTCTTTTATTCATTATATCTCCTTTAGTAATGATGTTCTATTCATTTATGTAATTCTTAATCCTTGTATCTGTTGACCTCCATCCCATTTTAATTGTTTCTGATTTGATATTAAATTGACCAACGTTATAGTAAAATTGGTGTTTTTGGTATGGAAGAAAATATTTTCCATTTTTACAAGAACTGTTATGATTTAAACTTTTCGCCTTCACCTCATTCCCACCTACCCCCGCTAACCGCAGCCTGCCCACCCCCTGCTAGCTCCCAACCCCCACTTCTACCCCTCTCATCCCTGCTAACCCCTAACCCTTACCCCCGCCCACCCCTCGCTAACCCCCAAACCCTACTCCTACCGTCTCTCCCCTACT
>MDKI01195654.1:0-13640 GCA_005239505.1 Nicotiana paniculata | reverse complement strand
TGACTACTTGGTCTTGTTATTTTGTTGTTAAATATTGTTGTGGTTATTTTGGAAAGAGTATTGTTTGTTTTAGCTGGTTCCCTTGTTATACAAAACGGTTGAGCAGTTTGGCATTGTTTTTACGAGATATATATACATATTTATGTTCTTGTTGGTTTGATGGTTGAGAGGATATTGATGAAGTTATGAGAAAAATACAGTTTCTTATTTATAATTGTTGAGACAAATATTGTGAAAGACTTAGCCTAAATTGTGAAATTTATGAATAAATTGATATGAGATGTCTGGTGGGAGCGAGTTGCTCGCCGCAACAAGGAGTGATAAGGGTGGATAGGTAGGATCGGGTTGCACGCCGCAACATGAGTAGTAAGGGTGGTATACTTAGGGAGGAGCAATATGGGTGGACAGGTGGGAGCGGGTTGCACGCCGCAACAAGGAGCAATAAGGGAGGACATTTATATTTTTACTGAATTTCCAAGAAAATAAAGATTTGAAAGGCTTAAATGTTTATTTTACTATTCTTCATATTTTCGGCACTACTTTTATTTAAAGTTAAAGTTTGAAAACTTGAAAATTATTTGAGAATTGGTTATAGATGAGGCCTAGAAAACGCGACTGAGTTATTAAATTGTTGTTGCAGTACTTAATTATTTGTTTAGATTTCCTTCTTGCTTTATATATTATTGTCACAGGTTATATTGCTAAAGCCCCGCCGTAGCCTCGTCACTACTTCGTCGAGGTTAGGCTCGGCACCTACTCAGTACATGGGGTCGGTTGTACTGATACTACACTCTGCACTCTTTTGTGCAGATCCAAGTACCGACCAGCTGTAGAGATATTTAGAGCGGCTATTCATTTACTCGAAGACACGAGGTATATTTGCCGGCATTCGCAGATCCCGAGAGTCTTCTCTTATTTTCATAAACGCTGTTTTATTATATTCAGAACAAATACATTATTTCTTTCGGCCAAGTATTTATAATATTCTTTAGTAGTTCGTGAATTGTGACACCAAACTCTAGGGTAGTTTTTGGATTTATCTATATAATTAGTTCGTGGCTCGTGTAGCTAATTGTTTATTTATTTTTTATTGTGAATTATTCATTTAAAGTCATTAAATTAAGTATTAATTTAAATTGTTTTATCATGTTTAAATGGTTAATTAAAAGAAATAGTTAAGCGAACGCTATCATTGGTTTGCCTAGCAAGTGTGGTGTTAGACACCATTACAATCCCTAAGATTGAAAATTTGGATCGTGACATGAATAAAAATAGATCCTCGCATGGGCTAAAAATAATAATACCACGACCAAGAAGATTTGTACAAATAGGGGTGGCGTGCCATAGGGGGAGGGTGAAAGTGAAACCAACTGAGGAAGGTGATGCCTGAGAAGTTCATATTTCAGAAGAAAAAAATAATAATATCATATAGATTCATAGTACACGTATATATATATAAAAAGGACAAAATCAATAAAGAATTTCAGTAGTATTTGATTTCGATTACATATTTCTAAACCGTAGTATTCTAAGTAGCTTCTGTTCAAACGAGAAACAAAAAAAAAGTCGATATCTGAACTCTCTAAGAAGGAACGTGACATCTGTCTAATTAGCATTTTAAAATTCATTGTTTCAACTTCATACTTGATTCTTTGGTGACAAACTTGATTATTGTTTTTTCATCCGGTGTTTTTTTTCCATCCGGTAATTGGTATATGTTTTGGGTTTCGACTAATTTAGATTCGTGCCGTGTAAGATACGTTAAAGTAAAAACACTTTCTATTTAGATTTTTTTCATTCTCATGATTCAAACACGAAATCTTTGATTAAAGGTGGAGAGATCCTATTCATCCGATCGCAACCTTCACGCCACAACCATCTCCTTTTTATAGGTTCTACAGACCGATGCCTGCTGCTTCATCTGGGAGAAAAGGATCATAGATATGCCGGTTAGAAGGAAGAACCCCCATAAAAAGATTCCAAGTATATCATCTGTAGCAAAACTATGAACTAGAGCTAGCAATTCGGACTGTATTGAAAAGGTTCCTGAAACACAACATGGAAAAGTATCAATATTAAGAAACGAGGTCAAAGAATGAAGAAGGGGTAAAATTACCAAATGAATACGAGCTGTGGCTAATACCTGAGGCATAAAAGAAGCATTTTCTACGGGATCCGGAAACCACCAACCACCCCAACCTAATTCATGATAAGTCCCCCAACTTCCTAGAAAAATGTCTACGGTTAAAACCACTACATGTCAAGATTCAAATTCGAATTGGTTCCTGGTCCTGATCAGACTAAACACACTCACGCAAGTATACGTGGTCGTCAAGTAATAGAGTATTGAGTAGAGTATCGTTCCCACGGAGACTTATGATTAACTTTTGACTGATTCAAACTCAAATAGCTTATCGATTCAAGAGATTTCTCACAAAATAGATAATTTACTAATTTACTACCTAAAAACTATCAAGTAATGAAATAACTAGAAATCAACCACAATACTTAAACACTTTCGGTAACAATCAATAGGAGATAATATTCCAGGGTCACGGGTTAGCTAGCAATTGTGTTGCGTTCTTGGCTTAAAATGACTAATTGATTTATCTAGGTTGTTGATTGAAAGGGTTGATATTACTCATAAGAATCTGTCGAGTTATTACTCGCCTATTCAAGCTAACTTAATGCCTATATGTCTATGAAATTAAGATTAATAAGAATGCACTTATACTTCCTGTATTTCAACCAAGCAACGCAATTAGGTATATGTCTACCCTAATTGCGAATCCATTCCCCGATGCCCGGGTACAAGAACCTGCTCTATTTGATTCTATATACAATCTAGAATTTCTATTTTCGAGTTCAACTCTAGATTCGTAGATAGTATCTCACTGTTAGCTACTCAGCAAAATAAGTAAAAACAGAATTAAATAAACAACCCAATATGATAAAATCAACTTCGTCAATGTAAACTTCAAACATCAACATTCATGTATACCCATGAACCTAGAACAATAAGGTTCTTAGCCACTCATGTTCATACAATCATCAAAATTAATGAATACAAGAGGAAAAATGGAAGAATTGCTCAAATCCGTGCTCCCGAGTTTTTTCGTACTTTTGTTCTCCTCTCAAAATCACGTCCTACTCTTCAAAATAGGTTTAGGTTGGCTTTTATATGAGTTGGGGGCGTTTAGCGCTCGAAATAACCGAGTCCTAGTCGAAAAAGGCAACTTTCCCGTCTCGAGCGTCCAGGGCAGCGTGGGGCACTGGCCCTAGTGCTAAAAAATTTTAGCTGCTGTAAACTGCACCACAGCCAGTGCCCCACACTAGCTGTGGCCCTCAAATTTCAGTTTTTGCCTTTTTGTCCCGATTTCGCTCCAATTCGCGGCTTTTCGTCCCAAATCGCATCCGAATGATCCCTACACATAGAAATACCAAAATTTAGCACAAACAATCATATTAAACATATCAAGTCGTCGAGACATGAGCAAAATGTGAGTCAGTTTATATCAAAATATGCATACATTAAGCCGATTATCAACACCCCACACTTAGACTCTTGCTCGTTCTCGAGCAATAGAACTATATTAACACCCCCAAAACGTACTTGTCACTATGGAAGAGCACTTAATAATTAATTCAATCAAACACCCTACCTTTTGACTATGATCGATATCAGCAATTAAGCATGAACACACAAATTTCACATTGTTCCCGTTTTTAAATAGCCCAAGTATACTCAATGTTATTCAACCAACTCAATCAAATCAAGCAACCTCTCCACAACCACCTTACCTCAAGATATAACTCGTTACCACTAAGCATCCTCAACTCACTCACTCACCCATCACAAGAAAGTGTACAACATCACCAATCCTTTATGAGATCAAGTGCCCTCACCACAAGCAAAATACTGAATATCAAAGTAATCCACACATTCAAATATGTCATTGAACATAAATTAAGGACATCGATCAATTGAACAACATTCGCTCACTCTAACAAAGAATTCATGCGCATTTTGTGGTCGTACCATAAGCTTGCCCGTAGTGTACATCTCTACTAATCTACGCTAGCCAAATCTAGGATAAATTAGGACTTTAATGTTGTAATGTATGCTAAGGGATGGGTAGAATACATTTATTAATAGTGACTAACCCTCCTAAGCACTTTAATACACCACACTCGCAATTCAAGCGCAATTTCTTTTCAACTCATTCACTTGTCATACACCATAACCAACATAGCCCCTTTTTCCATTAAGCACTTATATGGTTTCACTAGCACGAGTGAGAAGGATTAGGAGTTGTGTCTTTTGTGTGTCTTTCTACATTACTTGAACCTTTATTTGCTTTTTCTTGCAAATTTTTTCTCTTCTCTTTTTATTATTTTTTTCTTTTCTTTTACACACTCCATACATTGAAGTTCATAAGCTAGTGACCCTTATTCACAATTTTAGTGCACCTTAAGGGCCCTTCCATGGTTCCACCCAAAAGTCACTTCCCAATCTCTCACCGTACTTTTTTTAACGACTAAGTGCCTTAGGAGGTAAAGGTTCAACAGTCTTGAGTTAAGAACAAACTAGGAGTACGACTTGTAATGCGGTTGTCAAGGAAATGGTCTATAGGCTCAAAGGGGCTAGCAACAGGAAAATTTTGTTTGTCAGTGACAAGAACCTTTATGATCAAGAAAGAAATGCCTACGTCATCTCATAGACTAGAACAACTTAATGATTTCATGTTGATTAACACACGGGTCAAGTTCTAGACTACACAGGATAGCACATAATATCAACCATCCTTACACACACATGGCACTTGACTCACTCAAGACCATTCTGTGCGACTCTCAAGTCAAGAAAGCATAGCAAGTTGAGAATTTTTAAGCAACAATGCAATAGGTGACATACAAGTCAATCAACTGAGAAAAAAACGTCAAAGAGTAGGCTACTCAATTTACTTGGGAATTACAATTCAAATCATATATGCAGGAAGACAGAGTACATGCCATAACTTAACTTGCCAACACCAAACATGTCAATAGGTATCTCAGAGCAATCTAATTTTTCTCCCTTATCCTACTCCTAAGAAAAAAAAACTAAACTAGAATACCCGGTTCGAGCTACAACCTTAGAAAAGAACTGATGTCGAAAGAAAAACCAAGGGATACTACCTAACTACCTAAGAAGAAACAAAATAAAATCTTTTTGGTATTTTTAATCGGACTTTAATCCCTCAAGAAAATTGTCCAACAGATCCATCGTCGGGAAAGTCCAAACTTTTTCTTATTTTTGTTTTGTTTTTTTCTTATAATCTAGCTATTAGACTATGTTAGTCTTAAACTAAGCTAAAATATAATAAAGAAAACAAAACAATAACACTAACAAATAATAAAGAAAACAAAACAATAACACTAACAAAAAAAAACAAAAAAATTATAAAATTACAATCCAAGGAGCATTCCCCTACCCCACACTTAAACAATGCATAGTCCCCGATGCATAATAAATTCAAAATAAATTAAGGTGGAAAGAAAGAACTCCCTGCTAGTCGGAGGATGCCTCCTCAGGATGCCCACTAGCTGTGGCAATGGGCTCATCATCATCACCCAAGGGAACCAAAGCCATTGGTCCCGTAACGTCATCATCATCATCCTCATCGTTCGATCCATTGTGAGTGTTTTCATCCTTAGACGGATGAATGGGACTGCCTGGTGCTATACCCAACATCTCCTTGGAAGAACTGGAGAGATCACTCCGCAAGTGCATGCGCTCCTCACTGACACCCCTAGCCTGCTCATAATAACATTGAGGGTGTTGTAAAGATACCTGTTTAAATTTTTGTCCCTCTCATTCATAGCAGCTTGAGTGATCTTGGATGTGGACTTTAGCATGGATGTGATGTCCAACAATGCTGTGGGTGCCTCCACTACCTCATCATAGGCAGGGTACTCCGGTACTCCACGAGATAGCATGGATTGTGTCAAAATGTTTCCAAAAAAGATCCTCTTGATCCTCCATCCAAAACGGGTGCAGGTCATTTCTCCAAGCATGAGCTCACCCACATTTAGGGATCGCCCGGTCATCAAAAAGTAGATCACGCACACTCGAGCTCGAGTGCACACACTATTATGCTCAACGGGAATTAATCTAGCTTGCACAAAGTTTTGCCAGACCTTGGCCATTTTTTTGAAGTCGAACTGGAGCATCTCAAGGTGCGCGTTCCCCTTATTCAGCGTCCACTTTGCATTAGAATCAACGCCACAAAGTGTGTGACGTATGTCCTGGTAGCGTGGACTCTTAAAAAATTTCCGTAGCCTCCATGAATTTGGGCTATCAACTCCCAAGGAGCGACACAAGGCTTCCCTATCCATAGGAATTTCATTTCCTCGGACCCATGACTTGTCAAACCCCTCGTTCCAGTTGGCATATAATTCTCGTACCATGCTTAGATTTGCAGGATCCGAACTTTCAAGGAGCTTATCCATCTTCTTTTCGATCAATCTAGCAAGCACATCGGGGAAATTCCATTCCAAGGCCTTCACATTTATCCCTATTTCAGACTCATATCTCCCATATGGCACAAAAGTGTCATGCCATTTGATGGCGTCATCCCGAACTAGTTCCACCCGAGGCCGTTTTGGCCTTGTTGACTCGCTAGCAACTTGCTTTCCCTTGGCTTGTCGGGAAGAACTCTCTCCTTGCTTGAGTTTATTTGGAGGGAGAGCAGTAGTGGAGGACTTTCCCACCCCTTTTCCTTTAGCGGCGCCGTCACGAGCCATAGAAACCTACACACGATAAACACAAAGATGAGAATGAATTACGAAATTTTGCCTCAGGTCATCGTGAGAGGCAAGATGACCCCACACTTAAAACTGAGGGATATGTATAATCGAATCATAATATTGATCCAACGTGCACCAATGTTTCATCACAAAGCTATAGGTACTCAGACTTCCCTATGCCATGTAATTCAATTAATCTAACATGGCCGTAACTTAACTAAGGTGCAGGCATAACAAAGCTAAAGTCTGCATTACTAAACTAATTTAGTACACTAACGACGACTTACAAGATTTTACAACAAGCTACAATACCCCCAAACACCTCACACTTCGCCCAACCACATATACAACTACACTCGGCTACTTAGACTTCACCGGTGTTCAAATTTACTCTCTTAAGCATTTTAGCAAACACCTTGTGGGCATCAATTTTGCTCTTTTATTTCGACAATGGTGGAATAAGGTGACCCTCCCAAATTTACATGAAGTAGAGGGAATTATAGTTTACTAATTCAAACACACATTCTCAACCAAAATTTTGCATCAAATTTCGTGTATCATAAGCCACCCACAATAACATCAAAGTATGATTAAGAGCTTAGGGGATTGGGGGAGAAAGAAGACTAAAAATATACTAAGAAATTCCAAAACACAAGCAAAGAGATAACAAGAGAAACATACCTTTGAGTCTTGAGATTAAATTTAGCAAAACAATTGAGGGCTTGAGGGAGGAAGGCAGAAACGAGGCAACAGAGAAAGAAGAAAATTGGCAGAAGCGTGAAGGTGAAGGGGGAGGGGGGTTTTGGGTTTTAGTTATTTTAATTTAGGTAGGGATTGAGTTTGGGTAATTGGGTATGGGTATGGGTTAGGTTGTGTGTGTATATGGGTAATTGGGTTGGGTTATTGGGTTTGGTTATGTAATTAATTAAAATAAAAAAAATAAAAAATAAAAAATGGACTTACCGACCTCCCAACCCAGCGCCCCACGCTGGGGCTGGCGTTAGGGTTCTTGAAACTGCTGGAAAGTGTGCCCCAGGCAGTGTGGGACGCTGGCCTGGGTGTTCATTTCGAGAATTTATTTTTTGTTGATAAAATCACGACCACCCGAGCACCCAATACATGCACCCTGCACCATTCCCACCTAAGATTTTTGCAGCTACAAAGAAAACAAAAAAAAAATTAGTCTACTCTAACTAAGAGACAAAAAACTAAGCTACAAAAGCAATAAAAATTGGGTTGCCTCCCAACAAGCGCCTGATTTAACGTCACGACACGACTCATCACATTTTTAAGCAACAACCAAGTCCACCGAGGTCTTGTGACGTGCAATGTCACCACCCCAATAATGTTTTATTCTTTGGCCATTTACTAAGAATGTACCTCTTGAACTCGTATCACGCAGTTCTACCGCTCCATGAGGCCTCACACTTACTACAACAAAAGGACCTGCCCAAGGAGACTTAAGCTTTCCGGGGAAAAGCTTTAACCTCGAATTGAACAAGAGAACTTCCTGACCTGGCTCAAACTCTCGATGTTAGATGTGCTTGTCATGCCACCTCTTCGTCTTCTCTTTATATAATTTGGCATTTTCATATGCGTGCAATCGAAACTCATCAAGCTCGTTGAGTTGCAGCAACCTCTTCTCCCCAGTTAATTCCATATCCGTATTTAGCTTTTTGATCGCCCAATAAGCTTTGTGTTCAAGTTCAACGGGCAAGTGGCATGCCTTCCCATAAACCAACATGTATGGAGAAGTACCTATGGGGGTCTTATATGCAGTTCGATATGTCCATAATGCGTCGTCAAGCTTCCCGGCCCAGTCCTTTCTATTTCCACTTACTGTTTTCTCTATAATCTACTTTACCTCTCTGTTTGACACTTCCACTTGAACATTCGTTTGGGGATGATATGCAGTGGAAACCTTGTGCTTAACTCCATACTTCGCTAGAACAATATTCAACATTTGTTGCAGAAGTGAGTTGCCCCATCGCTTATCAACACTCTTGGAGTCCTAAAACGTGTGAAGATATGCTTCTTTACAAAGTTTACCACTGCCTTTGCGTCATTATTAGGAAGATCAATGGACTCCACCCACTTAGAAACATAGTCGACCGCCACCAAGATGTACCTGTGACCACTAGAATATGGGAACGGTCCCATGAAATCAATCCCATAAACATCAAAAAGCTCCACTGCCAGAATGTTTTGCAAAGACATCTCGTGCTTCATCGTGATAGTTCCGGTTCTTTGGCATCTATCACAATTTTTAACAAAGGCATGTGCATCCTTAAACAATTTTGGCCAATAGAAACCATGTTGTAACACTTTTTGGGCGGTTCTATCCCCACCGTGATGACCTCCGTAGCGAAGCATGATAGTCATGCAATATTGCATTCATCTCTTCCGCAGGAACACATCTTCGCACCAACTGATCTGCGCATTGACTATATAGGAATGGCTCATCTCACATGTAGGACCTCACATCATTTAGGAACTTCTTCTATTGTCAGGTGTCAATTTTGGTGGCGTCACCCCACTTGCAATAAAATTCACATAATCTGCATAACACGGGGCTTCACCTGAGGTGACTACTAATAATTGCTCATCAGGAAATGTTTCTTTGATTGACCCTCCTTCAGTTACAAGGCTCCGATTTTATAATTTGGACAAGTGATGCCACTTGATTCTATGTCCCTTTTCGATCTCGGATCTCTAAGTCAAATTCTTGCAAGAAGAGGACCCAACGAATCAGCCTCGACTTGGCGTCTTTCTTTTCAAACAAGTATCTGATAGCTGAATGATCTGTGTCGACAATGACTTTGGTTCCCACTAGAAAGGATCTGAACTTGTCAAATGCCCACACCACTGCAAGCAACTCTTTTTCAGTAACTGTATAATTCATCTGAGCTGGATTCATAGTTTTGCTCGCATAATAAATGGAGTGAAAGATTTTATCCCTCATTTCCCCCAAAACAGCTCCGATTGCTATGTCACTCGCATCGCACATCAACTCAAATGGCTGCACCCAATCTGAGGCAATGATAATTGGTGCAGTCACGAACCTTCCCTTCAGCTCCTCAAATTCTTTCAGACATGCATCATCAAACTTGAAGGGGACATCTTTCTCAAGAAGCCTGCACAAAGGAGAAGAAATTTTTGAAAAATCTTTAATGAAACGACAATAAAAACCTGCATGTCCCAAGAAACTGCGAATTCCTTTGACGGATGTCGGTGAGGGAAATTTTTCAATTGCTTCCACCTTTGCTTTATCCACCTGCAGACCATTTTTGGACACCTTATGGCCCAAGACTATACCTTTACGTACCATGAAATGACATTTTTCCTAGTTTAGTACCAAGTTTGTCTCTTCACACCTAGAAAGCACTTTATCAAGGTTCATTAAACAATTATCAAAAGAGCACTCAAACACAGAAAAATCATCCATGAACACTTCTATATATCTTTCAACCATGTTAGTAAAAATTAGCCATCATACACCTTTGAAAAGTCGCAGGTGCATTACAGAGACCAAAGGGCATTCTCTTGAACGCATACGTGCGATAGGGACACGTAAATATGGTTTTCTCTTGGTCCTATGGGGCTATAGAAATCTGATTATACCCCTAATAACCATCTAGAAAACAATAGTATTCCGGGCCAGCTAACCTATCAAGCATTTGGTCAATAAAGGGGAGGGGAAAGTGGTCCTTTTGGGTGGCGTTGTTCAATTTTCTATAATCTACGCAAATTCTCCACCCAGTGACAGTTTTTGTAGGAATTAAGTCATTATTTTCATTAACCACTACAATCATCCCCCCTTTCTTAGGCACACATTTAACGGGGCTTACCCATTTCCTATAAGAGATTGGAAATACAATACCTGCATCAAGCCACTTAATCACTTCTTTTCTTACCACCTCTTTCATGATTGGATTTAATCAGCGTTGTTGCTCTACACTTGGCTTGTGTTCGTCCTCTATGAGGATTTTATGCATGCAGAAAGCTGGACTAATGACTTTAATGTCAGACATCGTCCACCCAATTGTTCGCTTGTGCTCACATAGCACTCTCAATAGCTTTTCTTCTTGCAATTTAGACAAGTCAGAAAAAACAATAACATGTAAAGTGTCAGAATTACCCAAATAAGCATATTGAAGGTGAGGGGGTAATGGTTTAATCTCCAATTTTGGAGCTTCTTCAACTGACGGATTTGGAGGAGGCCCACTTGGCCTATTCAGGGGCTCAAACGGGTGTATTCCCTGCATGTAAGCACAAGATGCATCTAGGATATGCATCATCTCCTCAACCTCATCATCAATATCCAAGATATCGAACAACATGAGTGCTTTTCTAGAGAATCGTCTAGATATACACTCGTGTCAAGAAGTTGCTCATCCACCTCCACAATAGATATCATAGAGAGCTCCTCATAGTGGCGGGGAAGTTGGATCGCTTTGTAGACATTACAAATTGATTCCTCGTTGTCCACCCTCATAATCATTTTTCCATCTCACTTTAGTAATTGCATCACCCGTTGCCAGGAGAGGTCATCCCAATATGATTGGAACTTGTTCATCAGCCTCAAAATCTAGAATAATAAAGTCAGCTGGGAAGATAAATTTCCCAATTTATAGAAACACATCTTCAATTACTCCTTCAGGGTAGGCGATGGACCTATCAGCTAATTGCAACATCATTGTATACTGTAAAATCGAGGAAGGCCGATTTTAAGGCTTCCGCAGCGTTTCGAGTCTTGACCTCGATTGTATCGGAGCAGAATTCGAAGTTCAACCCCGAAGTACATTCCTCGAGGACGTATTCCGAGGGATAGATATACCTTGAGGCGGTGTAAATCAAAGACCATCATGGAAAAGCGGGAAATTCCTATAAGGCACGTGGTTAAAGCTGACCAACTCCGCAAAATAGTACAAGTCTGTACCGTGACATTAAATGGCTGTACCAGCCGTCTATCTTTGTAATAATTACACATGTAATATGTTGGGATTCCCCCTCTTATATAAAGGGGACCCTTGTCATATTTTAACACACATGATATTCAATACAAGAACAAGAACATTCCCTGTTCTCTAACTCAAACATTCTCTACAATTGTTCCCATTGATTTATTGCTTTCCATTTATTATATTCATTAATTGTTCTTCATTTATTGCTCGTTATTGATCATAAAGAGGCCATCTTCGAGGCCTTTAACACTGTTATACCTTCTTCGATCGCCTCTGTCAAGCCCTCGAGCTCGACCTCGAGGCCCTATTTCGACCAAGCTCGAGACCACGTATCTCAGCCGCTCGGTTTGCCTAATTCCATTATCCTTTGATCTTATCTCATTTTTCTTAACTCTCACTTAGCATATACTGCTTAAACAACTAGTATTAAAATAGATCACATATTTTTAGAACCACAATATCAAATATAATTGTAATTACCATTTTCAAGGTAAACAGTTTGGCGCCCACCATGGGGCTAAAAATAATAGTGATTGTTTTAGTGCTGGTTTTTTTAAAAACACAAGTTATTATTTACACTTTTTCTTGTCCAAGAATCTTCAATTTCAGGTTAGAAAATGTCTAACTCAGTAAATGCACATGAAAACAACGGTCCTGAGGATCATGGAGAGAACGACGCAGCTGCTTCAGGTGCTGGTATACCACCGCAAAACCCTGAAGGGGAACCAGTGCAAATCCCCGTTGATGAAGGCTCACGCAACACTCTGCATGCCAATATAAGCTCCCATACAGATGGAAGTATGCACGGAGAAGACCGACACGAAGCACGGAGAACTCCCGCTCGAAAAGAAACAGCCTAGTTGATCAACAAAAGGCATCTTCAAGAGTTTCTCGACGATCGATCCAAGAACCACTTCCGAGAAAGAGAATCGAACAGGAAGAATGGGTCAGAAGGATCAAAGCACTCCATTCACGTGATTATTGGAGAAATCGATGTCCCGCGAGGACCCGTGTTCAAATGAGCCAAAGTGCCCATCGCGACGGAAGAGCGAACTCGAAGTTATATGCTTGAAAGAATAGTTGTGTTCAGAGGAGAAGATATTAAAGCCTTGTCCCAACCACATAATGATGCACTGGTAATTTCTTTTCCCTTAAATAACATTCAAATTAAACGTGTACTCGTGGATCTAGGTAGCTCGGCCAATATAATCGGGTCAGGGGTAGTGGAGCAGCTCGAACTAATCGACAAAATCATACACGATTCTCGAGCCCTTAATGGGTTTAACATGACGAGCGAAGCAACGAAGGGGGAAATCACCCTCCCAGTCAATGTGTCTGCTACAGTTCGGGATACCAGATTTCATGTTATCGAGGGTAACACGAGATACAACGCCCTGCTTGGAAGGCCATGGATACACAGCATGAGGGCGGTACCATCGACTCTCCACCAGATGTTGAAGTTCCCAACTAAAGATGGCGTAAAAATGGTGTATGGAGAGCAACATGCGGTAAAGGAAATGTTAGCAGTACATGGCATGGAACTGGCGCCCATATACTCCACCTCGGAGGGGTCAAAAGATAAACAAGTCCCCGAGGATGATGATGGAGACTTCCTCACCCCTTGAACCTTCATTGCCCTCCAAGAATCGGACGCAGCAAAGTCAACGGTCGAAGACCTGGAACAAGCTGTTTTGATGGAAAATCTTCCAGATCGAAAGGTATACCTGGGAACGGGATTAACCCCCGAACTCAGGAAGAAACTGATCACGCTCAATTATGTCTTATATAAAGACTAAACGAGCACTGCAAATATAATTTGGGGTCTTACACCCAAAGTCGATCCCATAGAGAATTGAACGTATCAATTGAGTCTATAAAATACTAAAC
>ML336499.1:0-27546 GCA_005239505.1 Nicotiana paniculata | reverse complement strand
ACCACTTTCCTAAGAAAACCTGCTTCTTGATAAAAATGAGGATGTATTATGTGAATGTGTGTATATATGAGCACCTGAAATATTAAAATTTTAATTGAAATGACAGAGATTAAAGCTATTAAAAAGAGCTTTGGAAGAAATTGTTCCTTCCCGTCGAATTATTATTTGATTAAATCACCTTGTTGATAAATTGTTAATATGACGAAGATATAAGTGTTCAATGTGAACGAAATTGAAGGATGTTTAAAACCTGTTTTATAAATTGTCTACGATAAAACCATGCTTAGTGTCACTCTTAAATATTTTAAATGGACCTTTAGTAAGTGTCTAAATTGACATCTCGTCACTACCTCTCTGAGGTTAGGCGCGCGACTTACTGAGTACACGTTGTTTTTGTACTCATGCTACACTTGATGTGCATTGTTGCACAAGTACCTACATAGCACAGTGGTTGATTTGGAGACATGGACGGGCTGCAATCATTCGGAGGCGTTCCGCAGCTGACAGAGTCTTCCTCCTACCGTATTATTTTTATTCAAAATCCCTTGTCCAAATTGTATTTCAGACAAGCTTTGTAGTATTTGTAAAATTCTTAGAAGTTGCTCATGTACTTGTGACACCGGGTTCTGGGATATGTATTGGGATAATTGCTTAAGTGAAATCTTTATATCACTATTTTTAAATAACAGAATTTTATTTGCTGTCATATTTTAAATTTACAAAAATTTATTCATTTGATTATGAAATGTAAGGAAAAGTAACGATTTCGTAAATGTTAAAACATGAATGTATTTCAACAAATTAAGGGTTTGACTTGCCTGACTGTGGTGTCCGGCGCCATCACGACCTATGGATTATGGGTCGTGACAACATGGTATCAGAGCTCTAGGTTCCCGTAGGTCTCACGAGTCATGAGCAATTCTAGTAGAGTCTTGCGGATCGGTACAGAGACGTCTGTACTTATCTTCGAGAGGCTATAGAGTTGTTAGGAGTACTTCCCTTCTTGATTCTTCATCGTGCGAGTTGATTCCTTTGAGGCTTATGACTATGTTCATTCCTACTCAATCTTACGCATCGCGAAGCGCTTGCTATGGATCAGGAATTTGAGGAATGGAAATGGTGCTACGAATGTAATTCGAGATGCTTCCATGTGTAAATGGTCGTGGTTGTCGTTATGGCCCTGTGAAAGGGTAATGTATTGTTTCAGCTCAAAAGATGTATTTCTGGGAGCCTTGAGGTTGTGCTCAGGTAGTGATGATGGTTGCAATTGATTGTCGCGCGGTGTCGATATGATAATAGAACGTTTTCCCGTATGTTGGGAGAGATGAATGGTTTGAAGGGAGATCTCCTCAGAGCATGATTTCGAGATTCCAGTGCTTTTGTGCCGGCAGAAGAGTGGAATTTTGAGTTAGAATGGTCCGGTTAGGGTTGATAAGGCAGTAAGACTTGGTGTCTTCAAGTGAGATAGGATATGCACATGTGACGTGTCGTCGTTGTCATTGATCGAATGAAATGTGTTAAATTTGTCGGTGTTATAGTTTCTTCGGTTGAGTGGGGTCAGGGTATTAAGGAGAAGTATTGAAGAATGTGGTTGGCAAAGAATGATCCTGGAATGAGGCTAGGCGGTGGTTCCATTTCTAGGAGGCCAGGTGTAAGAAGCGGAAGTCGAGAAGTCGCAAAGTGGGGGAGCGGCAGCACAGCTTGGAATTTGAAGATATTTGTCGCGCAATTAATGGGTGTCCATGAGGAGTGGACGGACTAGTAAGTTGGTAAATGAAGCAGGCGTAGGATGGGGTATTGAAGTCGCAGAGAGCGTGAATTTCAACATCGTGTGAAGGTGTCCTCGGGTGATTTCTACAGATGGGTTGTCTTCTGGGAATAGGTTAGCAATGGCGGGGTTAGCAGGTTCTGTGAGGGGTCCTAGTGGCTAGTCGGTAGGAGATAGAATGTGTGAATAATGCTAGAGAATTCGAATATTTAGGGAGTGCTAACAAGAGAATTTGGAAGATTTGGATGGATTGACTGAGCAAGATCGTGTTATCAAAGGAGGAAGGATCTCAGCAGGGTCTAGGGTGGTACAAGGAGTAGCCTCGGGTTAAGTGGGGGAGTCCCACCATCTGCAGTTGGGTTGTAGGATTGTTTTCGCATGGGGTTGAGGATTTTCGGCGTGTTGGAGTGTTATTTCAGCTAAGGAAAAAGTGGTAAAATGGTAATTGTGCGTGGGATTTGATGAATATGTGCAAAAGTTGGCCCTATCGGATCAGGGTTAGGATTTGGAAGATTTTGAATTTATGCTTAAGGCATGGGCGAGTTGTAAGGATAGTGACTCAGTCACGTGTTTCATTGAAAAAGGTGTTCCTGTGCTAGGAGAGACTTGGGGTTGATTGTATTCGGAGCCAATCAGACTGGGTGACTCTCAATAGCGGTCCTAGTGAGTTCAAAAGTTAAGAATGCGGCAATTAAGGATTTCAGGCAGCAGTATGATCGAGAATCGAGCTTTTGTAGAGTAATCTCTGAGAAAAATGAGGATGGTTGGAATGTTCTGTGATATGTTTCAGCATGCAGGAGAATATTGGAGGAGTGAGAGAAATAGACTCCGCATTGAAGAAAAGATTATCAGAAGGGTATGAGACGGGTTGTAGGATTTGGGCAGCATAGTCTCGTGAATCAAGGTCACTCGGGATGAGTGAGGGTTGAGTTTTCTATGGGTTGAAGGAAGTTATTATTGTTCCTGAGGCAATTAATGATGATTAAAAGAAGATAGATTGACTAGCCATGGTTGAAATGGCACGTTTGCGCAGTGGTTGGTTCCTTTGATGTGATTAAGTTATGCATATGGTTTGTGCTAGTGTGTGCGGGGCTTGTCGGTCGTCGTAATGGATTTCATGTGGGAATATTTAAGTTCTATGGCCTATCATGTATAGGCAGATCCCGGAAGGGTTATGGTGGTATAGGCTACTACTTAAGGATTTGCATGATTGGGTGATAATGGGAATTCACTCGTGTGTTGAGATGGTACTCTTGAATTGAGTCGAGTAAAAGGTTTCTATATGATGAAGTGTTCACCCTATTGGTGGTTCGAAAGTTATGATGGAATTCTTGCACTACCTCATGTTGGTATGTTAAGAACAGGAAGCAGTATGTAACTGGGAGTAACAATCGAGATTTAGGTCCGATGTTTATAAGGATGTCATGAGCTCGGAAGAGCTAGGCAAAGTAATTTGAAAGTTCACTGTAAGCTGGTGTTATCTTCAGTGTCACCTGAGATTGATATTCGGTGAAAGAGGCTTTGTACCCTGGTCATGGGTTCTTGATGTGTTTTTCGGCCTTAGTGTGGTCAGTGTTAGGGATGGGCAGACTTTTTGCCTTGTTTGGAAGGTCGTGGAAGCATGACCGTGAAAAGATTGTATAAAGTGTGACATGTAGTCACTTAATGGATTTCAGATTTTGACTGAGTATGAAGAAGTACAATATTGCTCAATTGAGAATTTTCACCTGGAGGACGTTCGGTCAGTTGATTATGGATTATGGGGTATTAGTCCCGGTGATGATGGTGGTTCTCGTGTATTATGAGAAAAAGTAGGGTTGATGTGGACCCAGGTAAAAGCTTATAGCTAAGTTTGGTGCGAGCGAGGTGGCTCGATATTTGTGGATGGATTTAAATACTATTATGGGCTCCGTGTGAGCCAGGCATGTTCCTTTCAGTAGAGCGCTTTTCATGGAAAAGTATTAGAACAGCGGGTATTGTTCCGTCTTCGTCAAGTTTATGTGTTATTGTGATTGTGTCGTATGAGTTATGAAATGGGTTGATAATTTTTTATGTGTTGAGGTCCCGCATAACGGGGATGTTATGTGAGCAGGACAACTCTTGAGATCCAGAGTATATATATATATATATATATATATATATATATATATATATATATTTATATATCGGTCCTCACTTGTGCTTGAGTTTTGTAGCCTATGGCTTTATCAGTCTCCTCAGGATGGTATTATGCACTTAGCGTGCTCGTGATCGATATTCATTAATTCGTAATAGTGAGCAAATCAGCTCCGTATATATATCTTCTTATGTAAATTTTATGTGTGGATTGGGTGGCACGTCGCCACGGGTATGTTATTTGGATCGGGTTGCACACCGCAACAGTGTGATGATGAGAAGGGTTAATATGTATTTATTTTCTTGTGATTTATTTCCTATTTTCTGGTAAGGATTCATATTAGATGCGTGAACTGAGTAGTTCCATCCTGAGTCTCTTCTTATTATCATGTTCGAGTTATGGCCTATTGGGTGATGCGGTATCATGTGAGGCTGTTAGCCATGTTTGGTGTGATTTACCGTCTGAGCAGTTCATACTGGGTAAGACGAGATTATCGGACCAGGGATCAGTACGATAAGGTTATGTGAAGTGTATATTAAAGAACAAATACCATCATTCTGGTTCATAATGAAAGTGACGATTCTAGTCAAGATGAGGTATTCAAGGATTTGTTAACTCTGCAGTTGAGTGTGAAATTCTGCGCATTCCCTCCGTTGTGGTTGTATCGCCAGCATTCTAGCAGGATGTATGTATAATTGTTATGAGGTGCATCAGGAGCATCAGATTCGTGGACCTTGGCTAATAAGGTTCAGGGGGCGTCGTTGTGGTCAGACGATGAGTTATGCGGTGCATGGTGCACGGTGCCGATTCAGCAAGGGTATGCAGTTATGGTCTGGTATATCGTGTGCTAGTTGATGCAGTGCTTATATATATTGAAACTAGGCCTGGATAGAGAAATTCCAGGTGTTTGAATGAATTCTAAGCTTATTATATGGATAAGGAAGAAATCTCCAGATTTGATCAAGCCATTGTGCTCGACTAGGTTGTGGTAGCACGGGCAGGTGCTCGAGATGTTGAACAGTGATTTCAGGTAACTCCAAAGCAGTTCTTAGCACGTTCGAGGACGAACATCGATTTAAGTGGGGGAGGATGTAACGACCCGACCGGTCATTTTGTGCTCTAGCGCGTCGTTCAGCTGTTTGAATTCGTGAGCAGCTTCTTTTCAGGTAGTATGACCCGTGGGCGTGGTCGGAATTGAATTCCAGGAAGTTTAGAATTGATTTGGAAAGAAAATTTTCATTTTAGAAGCCTTAAGTTGGAGAAATCAACTAAGGTTGGAATTTGAGTAAACGATCTCCGAATCAGGATTTGAAGGTTCCAACAGGTTCGTATGATGATTTCGGACTTGGGTGTATATCCGGATAGGGTTTTGGATAACCCGGGAGCGTTTCGGCGTACATTGTGGAAGTTAGCATTTTAGAAGGATTTCATGAATTTGGGCTTGAAGTGCATATCAGTGAGGTTGATGTCCGTTTGGGATTCCGAGTCTTGGAATATCTCCATATGGTGATTCTGGAATTGGGAGCGCGATCGGAAGTGAATTTGGATGTCCGTAGGTCATTTTGGAATCATTTGGCTAAAGATAGAAATTTGAAAGTTTTTGGGAAATTCGGCCGGAAGTGGAAGTTTTGATATCGAGGTCGGAATGCAATTCCGAAAGTTGGAGCAAGTCCATAACGTTGAATATGACTTGTGCGCAAAATTTGAGGTCAATCAGACGTGATTTGATAGGTTTCGGCATCGGATGTAGAAGTTTGAAATTCTAAGTTCTTAAATAATTGGATTTGAGTGCGATTCGTGATTTCGGCATTGTTTGATGTTATTTGAGGGCTCGAGCAAGTTCATGTCATATTTTGAGACAGGTTGGTATAATTGTACGGGATCCCGGGGGCCTCGGGTGGATTCCGGGTGGTTAATGGATCAAAGTTGAAGTTGGAAAAGGGCTGAAGCTACTGTCATATGGTGTAACCGCACCTGCGAGGCCTTGTCCGTAGGTGCAGCGTGGGCGCTGCAGGTGCGAGTGTGGGCTTGGCTTGGCTTGGTTGGGGACCGCAAGTGCGATGGATATTCTGCACCTGCGAAGTCGCAGGTGCGGACAGTGGGGCGCAGGTGCGATTTGGGCTGAAGTTGAGTAAAATCGCAGGAGCGGGAGATTTGGTCGCACCTGCGGGATCGCAGGTGCGGAGGAAGGACCGCAGGTGCGGAAATCGACCTGGGCAGAATGTTTTTAAACGAGAATTTTGGGTTCATTTCCTTCATTTCTTCATGGTTTAGGCGATTTTGGAGAGCTTTTCAAGGGAGATTTCACAAAAGCATCAAGAGGTAAGTGATTCCTTCTCATTTCCAAGTTGAATACAAGATCATTACATAAGTTTGATATGGGAAATTGTAGGAAATTGGGGTTTTTGAAGAAAAACCTAGAAAATGTAAAATTTGGATTTTAGCCACGAATTGAGCATGAATATTTGAGTAAATTATATATTTGAGTTAGTAAGGCTATGGGTAGAAGGTATCTTCGAGAAATTTTGGATTCCGGGCACGTGGGCCCGAGGGAATTTTGGTCATTTTTCCGAGCAGGGTTGGGAAAGTATATAATTTGAATTTTTTGTGAGTATTAGGATGAATTTTCATTGCTTTGCCATTATGTGGTAGTTTCGGAGCGTTGTGCGTCCGTTGGAGTCATCGAAAGGGCTTGGAAGCCGGCGTTGGAATTTCAGAGCGAGGTAAGTCTCCTTTCTAACTTTGTGAGGGGGAATCGTCCCTCTAGGTGAATTAATTCAGTATATGATATTATCTTCGGGGGCTATGTACGCACGAGGTGACGGGATATAAACTGTTAAATGTGATTAAATCACTTTGTTGATAAATTGTTAATAGGACGAAGATATAAACTGTTAAATGTGAACAAAATTGAAGGATATTTAAACCCTGTTTTATAAATTGTCTACGATAAACCCATGCATAGTGTCACTCTTAAATATTTTAAATGGACCTTTAGTAAGTGTATAAATTGACCTCTCCTCACTACCTCTCTGAGGTTAGGCGGGCGACTTACTGAGTACACGTTGTTTTTGTACTCATGCTACATTTGCTGTGTATTTTGTTGCACAGGTACCTACATAGCACAGTGGTTGATTTGGAGGCTTGGACGGGCTGCAATAATCCGGAGGCGTTCCGCAGCTGACAAAGTCTCCCTCCTATTGTATTATTTTTATTCAAAATCCCTTGTCCAAATTGTATTTCAGACAAGCTTTGTAGTATTTGTAAACTTCTTAGAAGTTGCTCATGTACTTGTGACACCAGGTTCTGGGATATGTATTGGGATAATTTCTTATGTGAAATCTTTAGATCACTATTTTTAAATAAAAGAATTTTATATGCTGTCATATTTTAAATTTACGAAAATTTATTTATTTGATTATGAAATGCAAGGAAAGGTAACGATTTCGAAAATGTTAAAACATGAATGTATTTCAACTAATTAAGGATTTGGCCTGCCTGACAGTGGTGTCTACCGCCATCACGACCTATGGATTTTGGGTCGTGACAACATGGTATCAGAGCGCTAGGTTCCCGTAGGTCTCACGAGTTCATGAGCAAGTCTAGCAGAGTCTTGCGGATCGGTACAGAGACATCTGTACTTATCTTCGAGAGGCTACAGGGCTGTTAGAAGTACTTCCCTTCTTGATTCTTCATCATGCGAGTTGATTCCTTTGAGGCTTATGCCTATGTTCATTCCTACTCAATCCTACGCATCACGAAGCGCTTGCTATGGATCAGGAATTTGAGGAATGGAAATGGTGCTACGAATGTAATTTGAGATGCTTCCATGTGTAAATGGTCGTGGTTGTCGTTATGGCCCTGTGAAAGGGTAATGTGTTGTTTTAGCTCAGTAGCTGTGTTTCTGGGAGCCTTGAGGTTGTGCTCGGGTAGTGATGATGGTTGCAATTAATTGTCGCGCGGTGTCGATATGATAATAGAACGTTTGCCCGTATGTTGGGAGAGATAAATGGTTTGAAGGGAGGTCTCCTCAGAGCGTGATTTCGAGATTTCAGTGCTTTTGTGCCGGCAGAGGAGTGGAATTTTGGGTTAGGAATGGTCCAGTTGGGGTTGATAAGGCAATAAGACTTTGTGTCTTCAAGTGAGATGGGATATGCACTTGTGACTTGTAGTCGTTGTCATTGATCGAATGGAATGTGTTAAGTTTGTTGGTGCTATGGTTTCTTCCGTTGCATGGGGTCAGGGTATTGAGAAGAAGTATTGAAGAATGTGGTTGGCAAAGCATGATCCTGGAATGAGGCTAGGCGGTGGTTCCATTTATAGGAGGCCAGGTGTAAGAAGCGGAAGTCGAGCAGTCGCAAAGTGGGGGAGCGACAGCACAACTTGGAATTTGAAGATATTTGTCGCGCAATTAATGGGTGTCCATGAGGAGCGGACGAACTAGTAAGTTGGTAAATGAAGCAGGGGGTAGGATGGGGTATTGAAGTCGCAGAGAGCGTGCATTTCAGCGTCATGGGAAGGTGTCCGCGGGTGATTTCTACAGGTGGGTTGTCTTCTGGGGATAGGTTAGCAATGGCTGGGTTGGCAGGTTCTGTGAGGGGTCCTAGTGGCTAGTCGGTAGGAGATAGAATGTGTGAATGATGCTAGAGAATTCGAGTATTTAGGGAGTGCTAACAAGAGAATTTGGAAGATTTGGATGGATTGGCTGAGCAAGATCGTGTTATCAAAGGAGGAAGGATCTCAGCATGTTCTAGGGTGGTGCAAGGAGTAGCCTCGGGTTAAGTGGGGGAGTCCCACCATCTGCAGTTGGGTTGTAGGATTGTCTTCGCACGGGGTTGAGGATTTTCGGTGTGTTGGCGAGTTATTTCAGCTAAGGAAAAAGGGGTAAAATGTAATTGTGCGTGGGATTTGATGAATATGTGGTTGGCCCTGTCGGATCAGGGTTAGGCTTTGGAAGATTCAGAATTTATGCTTAAGGCATGGGCGAGTTGTAAGGATAGTGACTCAGTCATGTGTTTCATTGAAAAAGGTGTTCCTGTGCTAGGAGAGCCTTGGGGTTGATTGTATTCGGGGCCAGTCAGAGTGGGTGACTCTCAATAGCGGTCCTAGTGAGTTCAAAAGTTAAGAATGCGGCAATTAAGGATTTCAGGAAGCCGTATGATCGAGAATCGAGCTTTTGCAGAGTAATCTCTGAGAAAAATGAGGATGGTTGGAATGTTCTATGATATATTTTAGCATGCAGGAGAATATTGGAGGAGTGAGAGAAATAGACTCCGGATTGAAGAAAAGATTATCAGAAGGGTACGAGACGGGTTGCAGGATTTGGGCAGCATAATCTCGTGAATCAAGGTCACTCCGGATGAGTGAGGGTTGAGTTTGCTATGGGTTGAAGGAAGTTGTTATTGTTCCTGAGGCAATTAATGATGATTAAAAGAAGATAGATTGACTAGCCATGGTTGAAATGACATGTTTGCGGCAGTCGTTGGTTCCTTTGATGTGATTATGTTATGCATATGGTTTGTGCCGGTGTGTGCGGGGCTTGTCGGCCGTCGTAATAGATTTCATGTGGGAACATTTGAGTGTTATGGCGTGTCATGTGTAGGCGTATTTAAATTATAAAATAAAATAAATATTAAGTGTTTGCAAACTCCGAGATAATTTTACTCATTATATTTTTATAATTCTTGAGTAGATTTTACTCATTAAGAATATATTTTTAATTATATTTTCATGATTTTTGAAGGTTGAAATAAGTATTAACTATAGTCCTCAAGTATTATACAAACAAATCAACAAATAAAACTTTAGTTGGTTTTAAAGCTCTAAATATTAAGCATATTAACATTAAAAATATTATAATTAAAAAAATAGATTACACTTTATGGTATGCGTATATTTTTCAAGAAAATAAGTATATAAGATAACGTATATACAATATTTTAATTTTTTAATTTGAGAAAAAAGTGTAAATTGGATGGGACTTTGGAATGCTTTATAAAAATATGATATGTACATTCCTAATGTGTATGTACTTACCAAAAAAAAAGTATGGAGGAAAAGGGCCGAGAAAAACCTCTTTTTTTTTAAAATTATGTGATTTATGTAAGATATATTTTAATTGATTTCAAAGTGCTAAGTATTAGGACAATAATAAAATGACTATTTTATCCAGTATAAACTCTATTTTAAAAGTGTAAAACGCTAAGGTATTGGATTTTAACTAATTCGTTAATTCACATATTAAGAAAAATATTGTTTGTTAATTCAAATTTGTAATATTAGTTCATCCCAAATTTTAAATTGGTTTACCACATCTACACTAATGTTTAATTGTAACTATAGTTTTATCTAACATAGAAAAATCGGTTTGAGGTTCACTTGAATTTTTTTTAGGTTAGTTTAAAGTCCTAAAATTAGAAAGGTAATTAAATTATATTCTTTTCAATGTCATATATTTTAAACCATAAAAAATAAAACAACATTTGTTATATTAAATTCTAAAATTTAATTATTTCTTTAACCATTTTATTAGAGTGTAAACAATTCGAATCTAAATATATTAGAGTAAATGCAAAATTGATAAGAATAATACAACGATGAGTTGGAAGCTTGAGTCACAATGTCACCATTTATGTACGTTTGGGAAACTTTAATTAGGGAGTGATAATATTCCTCAATATTAGGATCTATTACCTAGTTTAATAAGGAGAGATTTAGTAATAAAATATTAAATTGATTTTATAATTTTAAATATTAAAAAAATAATATAAATTACAATTATATCCAATATGAAATATAATTTTAAGGGGTAAAAAAGGCGAACGACATTTCGCTAAGGGACTTCGTGTTTTTAATATAGTATAGATAGATATAGATATAGATATAAATAGATAGATAGATAGATATAGATAGATATAAATACAAATAAATATAAATATAGATAGATAGATAGATAGAAAACTAAAAGAATGTGTTCATGATAAAATAAAAGATCAGGATACTAACTGTTTCTTTTTACACTCTTCAATAGGGATAGTAATGAATGTCCGGACTATTGTCTGATTTTTTTTTTTTTCTGCTTATAAAACTACTAAAACTTTGACTCTTTAATAGGGTTATTAAATGATGAATTTTCTACATGCTGATGTTAAAATCTTACGTATGAACTTTTAAAATCTTTCTACTAAATGATTTTTTTATTTCTTGAGGTCAAAATGTGTGTAGTTAATATCCTGATGTTCTTATTCTTTTTTTCTTTAAAATCAACTATTTTTTTTAACACTGATTGTCCTTATCAACTCATATATCCAGCTTTTGCGTCACAACTTTATCAACTGTATCAGTTGAGTTCAGCCGCTTTACTTGTGCTGTAAGACAATCATAATCTCTTACAAAAATTTGTGATAAACCGGTAGATAATAAAGGAGTTCATAAAATCATTATGCTCAAGGTGAACACCTGACGTGAATTCAAAAGTATTAAGAACAACGTAATATTGTCCTAAGGGATAAAATTCCCTAGTTTTGTCCTTCACTTTCTCTCAAAACAGCATTGTTCATTCAATTGTTTGCAAAGATAAATATTGATATTTTGGTTCAATCAGTTCACGACTGATAAAAGATTTCTTCCCTCACACCCATTGACCCATAAAAAATACTTCCACCACTTATTTTTGACAATTATAATTTCTTTAGTTAAGAGGAATATAACAATCAAAGTCAATCGTATATCTAGGTCCTGCAAAATTGCAATAGTATTAAGTCCAACATAAGCACAGGAGAACAAACCAATTAACTCCGGAAAAAAATTGCATCGAGATATGACTGATAAATTCATGAGAAAACCTATCTAATAATCAATACATATATTATGATAGTTATAGATGTATGCGGCCGAAATTGGGGGAGTCCGATTTCGAAGTTTTGCTATGTTGAGCCCGAGCTCGGAAAGCTCGAAATAAGGATCAGGCTCGATCACAGAATGCAAACCTCGAGAGAGTGTAACGAAAGCTCGACACGGCCTACCTTGAGGGAGTGCCAAATCGATGGCAGTCAAGGAAAAGCGGAAAAATCCCAAGGACATGTGATTAGAACTGATAAGATTCGTCAGAGATAGTACAAATCCATACTAGGACGCCATACAGCTGTACCAATAGTATTCTTTGTCATAATTAGACATGTACCATATTAGAGTTTTCCCCTCCTATATAAAAGGGGCCCTAATTATTTTGTAAGCATCATACAATTCACTGCAATAGAACACTCTACTTAGCTTTATCATTTGATGTGCTCAACACTATTTCTCAGCTTTATTGTTCCTCATTTATTATTCTCCATTCATTGTTCTTCATTTACTATTCTTCATTCGTTGTTCTTCATTCATTGTCATTCATTTACTGTTCTTCATTTATTGTTCATAATTCACTGCTATGACCGAACTCGAGACCCTCGAGACTATCGAACTCGAGCCCTCATCCCTTTGACAACATTGGTTTGGCTATCATTTCTCCTTACTTACGATTATTATTTCTTGATTATTTACTAGTATTGAAATAAATCACATATTTTTAGAACCACAAATCAAGTATAATTGTTAACACTGTTTTTGAGGTAAATAGTTTGGCACCCCACGTGCGGCTAAAGATAATAGTCATTATTTTGGTGCTAGTTTTCTGATAACACATGTTATTCTTCACACTTTTTCTTGTCCAAAAGATTCTTTGATTTCTGGTTAAAATGTGTCTAACTCAGAAAACGCAGACGGAAACGACGGTCGTGGGTTCCATGGAGAAAATAGTGCAACAGCTTCAGGGACCGGTGTGCCACCGCTAAACCCTGGGGTAGCACCAGCACCAGACCCTGTCGACGTAGGTTTACACATTGCTTTGCACGTCGATTTGGGTACTGATATTGAAGGAAGTGTACGTGGAGGAGACCAACCTGACGTACAAAAAATGCAGGCTCGAGAAGAAAGAGAAGTCAACCTACAAGTAATCTTTGAAATATTGCAAGCACAACAAGTTGCTATCGCTCAATTACAGAGTCAGCAAAAGACTCCGAGCACAGCAGGACCAGAAACAACTCCTCGAGTTGAGCCAGCCCCAAAAAGATCAAGCAATAATGGGTCAGGAACGGACCCCACCATCATGAGGATGCTCGAGGAACTCACTAAAAGGGTCGAATCAGGAGAAAAGAAGATAGAGGAAAACGACAAGAAAGTGGAAACCTACAACTCGAGGGTCGACCAGATCACGGGAGCACCCCCAGTCTTGAAAGGACTGGATTCGAAGAAGTTTGTACATAAACCATTCCAACCAAGTGCGGCTCCGAAGCCCATTCCGAAGAAATTCTGGATGCCCGACATCCTAAAATACAACGGGACCACATACCCCAATGATCATAGTACCACATATACTTGTGGTATAAAAGGAAATGATTTAAAGGACGACAAGATCGAGTCTATCCTGTTGAATAAATTTGGAGAAACCTTGTCCAAAGGGGATATGATGTGGTACCATAACCTGCCCCCGAACTCGATAGATTCATTTGCCATATTGGCGGACTCATTTGTAAAGGCACATGTTGGTGCCATAAAGGTCGCTACAAGGAAGTACGATGTCTTCAAAATCAAACAAAGAGAAAACGAGATTCTAAGGGAGTTAATATCCCGCTTTCAGATGGAGCGAATGGAATTACCACTAGTCTCCGATGAATGGTCCGTGCAAGCCTTCACTCAGGGTTTGAATGAACGAAGCTCAATAGCTTCGAAGCAGCTGAAGCAAAACTTGATCGAGTATCCCGTCGTAACTTGGGCGGATGTTCACAACAGGTATCAATAAAAAATCAGGGTCGAGGACGACTGTCGCGCCCCCTTTTTCTCGCGAAATCGAGTTTCGACATTTTTGCGACAACTCCTTTTGAGAGGGTAAGGAATTGAGAGAGTCTCCACCTAACGAATTAAGGTGTGTTAGGGCACCTAGAGCAATTAACTCATAGAACTAGTTTACATCACCAAAAGTCGGGTAAGGGCTCAAATTACCTTGAGGAGAAGGTGTTAGGCACCCCTAGAGGTCCACAACGGTGGGTCCCGACCAAACTTAAATTAAGCGAATTAGTCTGAAAAAAAGAGAAGAAAACAATTTGACCAGATGCGATATCCAATTTATTCTAAACCCGAGTATAGGTGGTCCTAAGCTTTTTAGCCTATAGGATCATTCCGTACAATACTTTGTGACTCCCTCAAGTTGGGGTGTCACTCATAGTATTAACGCATGGGCTATCATCTCCTTACTACCCAATTACTATCTTTAAGTTGTTACTTAAGTGTTATAGCAATTTCTAGCTCGTTCCTTATGTGTGCACTACTCGTCCCTTACCTATGGCCCTGGAGGCATTAGGACCTCTATTTGGGATAGTTCTAGGCAAACCTATATTAAAAATGTGAAATCTAGGCAACAAACAATAATAGATAGAACTTTCAGATAAGGAACAAGTATGGTCTCATATTGACCTCCGCACATAGACAACAAAAACACGCAAACGTTATTACTTTGGAATCCTATAAACAGAATATATATGTGGGAAAAAAAATGCAGATACAGTTTATTAAGGTGAGCATTAAGACCTATTTGTTTGCCTAATGATTTTATTCAGCATGAATCTGTGCACTTTAGGCAATAATATGTCACAATTATAAACCTAGAATCATTTTTACGCCCTACAAATATATTGCCTAAGTTATTGATAGTAGCGAACGAATTCAGAGTCGACCTACAGGATCCTATAAGCATGAATTCTACGAGCTTATTAATTACAGGCCTATAGACAGGATTTCTAAGTGTAGCACTGGTTTTAACCCATAAGGATATGTTCTTATTCCTTTTAAATCCTATAGGCATACTTTCTAATTCTGAAGCTGATTTAAACTCTATAGGCATGATTTCTAAGTTTGGAACTGATTTCACCCTATATGCAAGATATCTATTAGCTTTAAATTCTATAGGCATGATTTCTAGGTTTGCAACTGATTTCACCCTATAGGCATGATATCTATTAACCGTATGTGGGCATACATTAAGCAGATTGCCAGGAAAGATCATTATTTCAAACAAATAGGATCCTATAGACATGGTCACTAATGCACATTGGGTTAAAAATATGTGTAAGATCCTATGAATAGGATTTCTAATGCAGAATTAACGGAAAAGCCTATAAATAGGATCTCTAGTATGCGAATGTAAAAATACAGAATCAAGCAATCGGGAAAATCCTATAAGCAGGATCTCTAANCCCCCCCACACACAACTTTTTCTAATAAACCCCAAATCTATTATTACGGAGATTATTACAGCCCAGAATATTGAATGAATTACATAACAGTAGCAATTACACTATAGGGAGCATTCATAGGCCCAATCTAAATCTGGGAACCAGGCCTTCAATCATAACATATTTGGAGCATAGTAGTGATCCATCCATGGCACATAAAATTAGGTTTCTAATGTGTCAAAGTTTCCAAAGGCCTCAGGGACCCAGAACAATGCACACCAGAACCACATTCGGAAAATAAATCACAAAAAGATTGGAAGACCAGCCCTAATATGTCAGAGTTCGGAGGATTCTTAAGGACCCTAGGCAGTGCTCACACTGGGGGTGGTGAAAACCTAAATGCTAAGAGTAGGAGTTTGAAAAGTAGTGCATAAAGGGTATAGGGGGCAGGTTTTTAAAATAGTTTAATTTTCAGAAGCAAGCAAATTCAGAATACAGAGTTGCAAACAGAACTGCACCAAGAAACAAACAAAGTTCATGTTCAGTACATAGTTCAAACAAATTGGCATTTGATTAGGCTAAATATTAAAGCAATCATGGCTTAAACATAGAGACAGAAACAGACTGAACTGATAAATTAAACCCCAAACATATTTGATTACATGCTTACAATATCTAGCAAGGTTCAGAACAAGAAACAGACTGAACTAACCTAGGAAAAAGGGTCACCTTATTTGAAGTAACTTAGTTTATCATTATTACTAAATGGGATCATGTAGTCACATAGAAAGCAGAATCATGCTGAGGATTGAAATAGACTAATCGAATAAAGTATAGAGAACAAAATAGTAAGAGTTAAGGCATACCAGTTGAGAAGAAAGCAGGTAAGAATGCAATAGCAGTCAAATTCCAGAGAATTTGGCATTGGCTTTCAGCTAGCCAAATAATAGCCACTTATTGTAGAAATCAGAATAAGAGAATAAAGAGAGTTTAAGTTTTTGTGAGAACAGAGAGTTCGAGAGTTGTAGAGTTTTCCTAAAGGGAGTGAGGAAGGGGGTTTAAATAGCACTTAAATGAAGTAAATAAATAAGATAATGAACTAGTCATACACAAATAAGGTATGAAAATAACTCAACATTCAATTAAGGTCGGCATGAATCAATTAACAAGACAGAATCGAGTAAAGTCAGGCTAGTACCACTTAATTTAAGGAAAACCTTATATGGAATCAATCAGTAGTCAAGTACTAGGTTAAATAAGGTAAGAAATAATTCCAAAACCAATTAGAAGTCGACTTTAATAATAAGAACACAAAATTAGGCCAGTAAGGTTAAGTTAAGGGAAGTAGCACAAATTATTAATCAAGCGTTGGTCCAAATAAGGTAAGAAGAGGTAACCACATAAGTAAACACTAGTACTGTATGAAAAGGGAAGACATGATTTCATACCCTAATTTGGGGTAAGTAAAAATCACTTAGCAATTAACGCCAGAGTTAAAGTTAAACATGTAGAGACAGTAAAATGCGCAATTAAATGATCGAAACCCTACGAAAATAGCCAGACACACAAAGTCATGTAGATGGAAATAATTAAAGTAGAATCAGTCAAAAAAGAAAACTATAAAGGTTAAAACATTTTTGGCAAAAATCTGTTAAAAATCAAAACCGTAATTCTAGGGTAAACAAGATTGGTCAGGAATAAGAATAGAAAAAGACTAGAAAATATAGAGATATAAGTATTGAAATTTGAAAGGAGAAATACCAAAACAAACATAAAATCGTGTCAGATCTGAAAAGATCTAAACAGATTCGACCAAAAAATAGCCAGATTCATAAAAATAAACAGAAGTTGAACCAAATCTGGTTTGAACCAGAGATTTGAAACCCTAAGATACGAATATATTTGTACTCATAGGTATCAAGATGAACATAGACGAAATAGCCGAGATATGAGAGACTTTGAATTAGATCGGGTTCGAGTCTCTTGAGATTCACTTGCCATTTGAGGCAAATGAATCAACCAGCATCAAGATCGGTTAGCTAGTAGAGAAACAAATCCAAATAAGGCATAAAATCAAGGGAAGATCCCATGAATCAAGAGGGAAAGTATGACGGCAAGCTAGGGTTTGAGGGCGTGAGAGAGGTGAGGAGAGAGAGTATCCAAAGACGGCGGGCTGGGGCGTATAAGTTAGGGTTTAGGGGTTTTGGTATATTAAAAAGGGACGGTGGATTTAGGACCGTTGATCTCAGATTTAGGTGGGGCAGGTTTAATTGGACGGGTATGGGTATGGGTAGTTGGGTTATATAGGGTATTGGGCTGGGGTAGGTCCGAAAAAATCAATTAAAAAGGGCTATATTTTAAATACCCATTTAAATTAATAAAATAATTGATAAAATGATAAAAAATTCTATTTGTATATGCAAATAGTTTAAAATAATCACAGAAAATTACTAGTTGTTGCTCATGCACTATTTTGAAAGTATATATGTATTTTTAAAATATATATGGGAAAAATTAGGTGTCAACAACGACCAATTGGGAGCCCCCTCGAGCTCGGTGTATCCAAGAAGGCTCTTAGCAAAGGAATCAAGAAATGCAGAAAGGGAGCCGAGGCCGAATAAGGAGAGATACCAACCATATGTCAAAGATTCAAGAAACACTTCGAGGCATAATATACCTCGAAATGATCGAAGGGTGGATCGAGGCCAGAGTTCTCGGGGACTCATGAGAAAACTCGGATTCGATAGGCACTCGGGACCGTCGGAGGTACCCCGATTGTCAGAGTACAACTTCAACATCAATGCGTAAGACATCGTATCAGCCATAAGTAAGATTAGAGACACAAGATGGCCTAAGCCCATACAGTCTGATCCCTCTCAAAGGAACCCCAACGTAATGTGCAAGTATCATGTTACTCATGGTCATAGGACCGAGGATTGCAAACAACTTCGAGAGGAGGTAGCCCGATTGTTCAACGAGGGGCACCTCTGAGTTCTCAGCGACCGGGAAAAGAACCATTTTCAAGAAACATATGAAAATACAAATAATGAACATGAGGAGTCGCAGCATGTCATTCATATGATCATCGGAGGATTCGACGTCCCACAGGGACCCATATTCAAATGAACAAAAGTATCCATCACAAGAGAGAAGCGATCTCGGGACTACATTCCCGAGGACACCCTCACATTCAGTGAGGAAGACCTCGAGGCCTTATCTCAGCCTCATAATGATGCACTGGTAATTTCTATCCTTTTAAATAAAATTCAAGTCAAACGTGCGCTCGTGGATCCAGGTAGTTCGGCCAATATAATCAGGTTGAGGGTCATGGAGCATCTCGGGTTGCTCGACCAAGTCATACCCGCCTCTCGAGTCTTGAAAGGATTCAACATGGCGAGTGAAACAATGAAGGGGGAAATCATCCTCCCAGTCAACGTGGCTCGGACCATACAAGCCACCAAATTTCATGTCATCGCAGGTGACATGAGGTACAACACCTTACTTGGAAGGCCATGGATGCGTAGCATAAGAGCAGTACCATCAATTCTTCATTAAATGATGAAGTTTCCAACAAAGGATGGCGTGAAAATGGTGTATGGAGAGCAGCATGCAGCTAAAGAGATGTTCGTAGTGCATGACTTGGCATAGTATTGGCTCCATCTACCTCGAAGAAGTCAAAACGCAAACAAGTAGCTAAATAGCAATCACAGCCCATACCCTCGATTGAGCCTAAGGGACAGGTGATTGGTGAACAAATGGTCGAGGACGGAGAAGAAGACTTCCTCACCCCTCGAGCTTTCGTTGTCCCCGAGGAATCAGATACAACGAAGTCCACTGTCGAAGAACTCGAGCAGGCAGTATTGATCGAGCATCTTCCAGAACAAAAGGTATACCTGCGAACGGGACTAACCCCCGAACTCGGGAAAAAACTTATTCAATTTCTTATTGATAACATTGATTGCATCGCTTGGTCCCATTTAGATATGACAGGGATCCCACCGGAGATAACCACCCATAGACTAAGTGTCGATCCCAGGTTCAAACCGGTGAAGCAAAAAAGGAGGCCTCAATTCGAGGTAAAGCATACATTCATCAAAGATGAGGTAACTAAGCTTCTTAAAATAGGATCCATTAGGGAGGTAAAATACACCAAATGGATAGCTAACGTAGTAGTAGTCCATAAAAAGGGAAATAAACTGAGAATGTGTGTAAATTACAAAGATTTGAACAAAGCATGCCCTAAAGATTCTTTCCCACTGCCAAACATCAACCGTCTAATCAATGCTACGGCTGGCAACGAGATCCTTACTTTTCTCGACGCCTACTCTAGGTACAATCAAATTCAAATGAACCCGGAGGACCAGGAAAAGACTTCGTTTATCACGAAGTATGGCACATATTGCTATAATGTAATGCCCTTCGGGCTAAAAAAATGCAGGAGCTACATACCAATGCCTAGTTAATAAGATGTTCGAACATCAAATAGGAAAGTTTATGGAAGTTTACATTGATGACATGTTAGTTAAGTCCCTGCGTGCAGAGGACCAATTGACTCATTTGCAGGCGAAGTTAGATATCCTAAGAAGATACAACATGAAGCTCAACCCCGAGAAATGCGCTTTTGGAGACGGCTCGGGCAAATTTTTGGGCTTCATGGTGTCAAACAGAGGGATCGAGATTAACCCCAATAAAATCAAATCCATCGAGGAGATCGCCATGGTAAACAATGTGAAAGTAGTACAATAGCTGACCGGTCGGATAACAGCCTTAGGCCGATTCATCTCGAGGTCATCAGATCAGAGTCATCACTTTTTCTCCCTTCTTAAGAAGAAAAACAATTTCGGGGTGGACTCCGGAATGCCGACAGGCCTTGGAAGAATTAAAACGGTATCTCTCAAGCCCACCTTTGCTCCATACCACGAAGGAGGATGAAACACTATACTTGTATTTGGTCGTTTCCGAAGTAGCGGTAAGTGGCGTGTTGGTTCGAGAAGAACAAGGTACACAATTCCCTGTTTATTACATAAGTCGGACCCTAGGAGATGCTGAAACCAAGTATCTACACTTAGAAAAATTAGCTCTTGCATTTGTAAGTGCATCTAGGAAGTTGAAACCATACTTTCAGTGTCATCCTATATGTGTGTTAACTACATATCCACTTTGAAACATCTTGCATAAGCCTGAATTATCGGGCCGATTGGCCAAATGGGCCATCGAAATTGGAGGGTATTATATCGACTATCAACCTCGAACGACTATCAAGTCTCCAATTTTGGCAGACTTCGTGGCCAACTTTATGCCTGCCATCGTGCCCGAAGTGGAAAAATATCTCTTGTTAAAAAAAGGGGCATCATCGAGGGTATGGACCCTCTTCCTTGACGGTGCCTCGAACGTGAAAGGGTCGGGATCGGTATAGTTATAAAACTGCCTACGGGCAGCATAATTAGACAATCCATAAAAACTTCAAAATTGACTAACAATGAGGCCGAGTATGAGGCCATGATTGCAGGTCTCGAACTAGCCAAGGGCCTAGGAGCGGAGGTCATCGAGGCAAAATGTGACTCTCTTTTGGTGGTTAACCAAGTAAATGGAAGCTTCGAGGTTCGAGAAGGTAGGATGCAAAGATACTTAGACAATCTCCAAGTGACATTGCATCGCTTCAAAGAGTGGACCCTAGTCCACATAACTCGAGAACAGAATAGAGAGGCCGATGCACTCGCAAACTTGGGATCCTCGGTCGAAGAAGATGACATAATCCTGGGGACTGTCGTACAACTATCAAAGTCGGTGATCGAAGAAGGTCATGCAGAAATCAACTCAACGAGTCTAACATAGGATTGGAGAAACAATCACATCGACCACTTGAAACATGGGAAGCTCCCCACGGACCCAAACGAATCGAGGGCCCTTTGAGCCAAAGCAGCCCGATTTCACTTGATGAGAATGGAACATTATATAGGAGGACCTTCGACGGACCACTAGCAGTATGCTTGGGACCGGGGGACACCGACTATGTGCCACGAGAAATCCATGAAGGTACTTGTGAAAACCACTCTAGTGTTGATTCTTTAGTTCGAAAGGTAATCAGAGCGGGGTATTACTGGGATAGCATGGAAAAGGACACCAAGGAGCTCGTTCGGAGATGTGACAAATTCCAAAGATTTGCACCAATGATACATCAACCTGGTGAACAAATACACTCAGTCCTATCCCCGTGGACATTCATGAAATGAGGGATGGACATCGTCGGCCCCCTGCCAACGGCACCAGGTAAAGCTAGATTCATCTTATTTATGACTGGCTACTTCTTAAAATGGGTAGAAGCGCAGGCTTTCGAGAAGATAAGAGAAAAAGAAGTCATCGACTTCATATGGGACCACATTATATGTCGATTCGGGATCCCCTCCGAGATTACATGTGATAATAGGAAGCAGTTCATCGGCAGCAAGGTGACAAAATTCCCCGAGGATCATAAAATCAAAAAGATCCTATCAATGCCTTACCACCCAAGTGAAAATGGTCAAGCCGAGTCCACAAACAAAAATATCATTCAAAACTTGAAGAAGAGGTTAGAGAATGCGAAGGGGAAGTGGAGAGAAGTGTTGCCCGAAGTACTATAGGCGTATCGAATAACTTCGAAGTTGAGCACAGCGAAAACCCCGTTCTCTTTGGTATATGGGTCCGAGGCATTGATACCAGTCGAGGTCGGGGAACCGAGCGTCAGATTTCAATATTCCACTGATGACTCAAACAACGAGGCCATGAACACCTCCTCGAGCTACTAGATGAAAAGCGTGAGGCCGCACTGGTGCGTATGGATGCTCAAAACATAGGATCGAAAGGTACTACAACAGAAGAACAAACCTTCGATACTTCAGAGTCGGGGACTTGGTTCTGAGGAAAATCACCCTCAACACTCGAAACCCAAATGAAGGGAAGTTAGGCCCTAGTTGGGAAGGACTGTACCGTGTCCTTGGTGTAGTAGGCAAAGGATCCTACAAGCTTAGCACTATGGAAGGCGAGCAACTACCAAACACTTGGAATATATCACTGCTCAAACGCTATTATTGCTAAGGTATAACCTTCTCCCTTTTTATTTATATTTCATACTAACTCCTTACAAGTCTTCGATTGGAGATATCAAAGCACCCTTCAACTCGAAGACCCTGGGTTTTAAAGCATGCATTGCACTCTCTTTCCCTTAGATCGGGTTTTATCCCAAATGGGTTTTACCGGCAAGGTTATTAATGAGGCAACATCTATATGCTACTTAAGGAAAACTCAACAAGTATTCAAGGATTCTTTTCTATCAACCTCGATATTGGAGGGCATCACCCTCGGAGGTTACATTTTCGAAGAAAACGAGTCACATCAAGGAGGACCTCGATAGGAGAATGTTAATGGGCCAAACAGTCAAATGAACTGTGTCCATATAGAACACTCGAGCCCCCGATGGAAAAAACATGTACGCACGTATCGGTTACTCAAAGAAGCATTCTTATTATATCAAAACAATTTTTCTGCCTCGAAGAAGTCTACTATTTTCACATTTAACGGCTCAAGGGCCAAATATACTCGAATACTCGGGGACTGTCATTGACAGTCAACACGTCGAGCCATCAAAACTCGATCTTATAAGACCTCAATGAGGCAAACTCGAACTCATAAGACCTCAATGAGGTAAAAATCAAACTCGAATTCATAAGACCTCAATGAGGCAAAAATCAAACTCAAACTTATAAGACCTCAATGAGGCATACTCAAACTTATAAGACCTCAATGAGGCATATCCGAACTTATAAGACCTTAAAAAAAGTCATCCCCCTGATATTAAGGACAAGGCTATATAGTCGAACTTATAAGACCCTTAAAAGGCATACCCTCGATATTAAAGCTGAGGCCATCTCACTCGGGGACTAAAGGCTACGGCCAAATACAAAGACTACGATCAAGTGAAAAGGCTACGGCCGAAATAATGTGGCTCGGAGACGTCCGACTTCCACCATAAAACTAAAGGCCTTCAAATACTTTGAAAAAATCGATTAAATCAGGCTACCCTCGGCATAAGCAAAGGGGCTTTGATAATATCAGCTCCGAACAATGTAAAGGCTTCAAGAAAATCAGCCTTCGAGAGAACCTCATGAGGTACTCAATTATCGTCGCACATCGACTTGTAATCGAGATTCCTATCAATCGAACCGTCGAAAAGTCGAACGGATATAAAAATATGCTAAGGCATAACAAAATTTTTAAAAGTCTTTAGCCAGAATGGGGAAAATTGTAGCCATTTTAGAGGTCGAATAGACCCAATCTAAAAAGAGCCTAAGGTCCAATATGTAAGAGCCTAAGGGCCAACCTAAAGAGCCTAAGGGCCAACTTAAAAAGAGCTTAAGGGACGATGTGTTAAAAAAGCCTAAGGATCGATACCTAAACAACTTAAAGGCTGAAGCACAGTGTGCTCGAGACCTTACTTAAGTTCGGGCACGAAAATCCCGAGCTAAAGCCTAAGCTCGAAAATCGGACCCTAAGTGGCCACCTATTATCAATCATTGATCAAACACGAAACCTAAGGGTTTTATATTCTAAGTCCAACACATCGGACTGATCATCCACAACATCAAAAATACAAAGGCAAGGCAAAAATTTACAACAAAGATGAAACAAAGATTTTTTGTAAGGGTACAAAGTATGTTTACAAAACTCCCACATGGAGCCCTTACAAAGGAATTAAATGAGGCCTAATCCATTGATGGGTTCGACTGCCCGGAAGTAGCACCCACAGGGACTACTACACCCACGGAAGCTTGACCTTCGACAGTCTGACCTACAGGAGTCTTTTCTCCCTCGGGGACTTTGTCTTCATCAACCCCCTCGGGACTAGCCTCTCCCCCGGAAGCCTCCTCTCCAGCCTCCTCTTCGTCATCCTCTACCTCAGCTTCATCATCAGAGGAAAGGACGAACTTGGTACCAGCCTCATCTGCCCTAGCTTTCTCTATCTCCTTGGAGAGATCGAAGCCCTTAGCATGGATCTCCTCGAGGGTTTCCTTCCGAGATCAGAGTCGGGCGTAGTCGTTTCTTCTTTGCTCTCGGTCGGAGGCCCCTTACTCCATTTGAGCATCAGTAACATCCTTCAAATAGATGGCTACCGTCTTCTTGATTGTGGCTTATATCTCTTTGGCCTCGGCTTGGGCTTTCCCAACTTTGGCCTTCGCCTTCGTGAGGCTGGCCTCGAGCTCGACTATCCTGCCCGCTTGAATCAAGTTGCTCTCTTGATCATTCCGAAATTGGATTTCAACGGCGGATAACTTGGCCAATGCATATTTTTTGGCTGCGGCAAGGGTGTCCATCTGTGCTTTCCGTTTATTGCACTCAAAGTTGACATGGGCAACCTCACCCTGAAGGCGTTCCAGCTTCTCCACCTTCTGCTGCAACTGAGTCATTGAAGTGTTAGCCTCCGAAGATGGAAGAGGGAGCCCCTATTCTTTCAAAACAGAGGTTACCTGATTCTCCAGCTTGTCCTCATACTCACGAGCTCTAGTCAACTCCAACTGAAGGTGCCTCAACTCCTTTTCCTTATTGTCACAAAGAAGCTTGAGGGATTTCACCTTGTTCGAGGATCTACACAACTCGGCCTCATAGAGACACAGCTCAGTCTTAAATTTCTTGAAGACCTACAGAGAAGAAAGTTCAATTAGACAAAAGAAGAAAGTATGAAGTTAGAAAAATTACAATGCTATTAAATACTTACGATTGAGAAAAGTCGTCGAGCCTCCTCGAAGGTCGAGATTGCATCTGCTGGTTCGGCCTCATCAACCCAAGTAAAACAACCATGCTAGGGGTCTTTTACACTCGGGGCTCCGCCCAACTCGGGTGTCTCCAGGTTTCGAGCATCCCTCATGGTATCTTAGGAAAAAGTTAGAAACGACAAGGAGTGAACTGCTGCCACAGCCTCAGGGAGATCACCCGAGGCGCTCTGATCGGGCAAAGAAGCTTCGAAGCTCTCCCTCTCTGCAGTGCTTCCCGAGGTATGGGAGACAATCATTACCTCGGGTGACACGGGACCCTCCTCCCCTGCTCCTTGTGAAGGTCCTGTTATGAGGCCAGGGCCTCAGTTCCAGCAAGCTTAATAGCCTCAGAAGGCTTTTTGGTTCGAGTTATCAACGTCGAACCCTCTATCTCGTCCTCATCGTCACCCATTGACTGACGAATGAAGTCAAATTTCTTAATGGTAACATTCTTCTTGCGTCCCTGAGCTCGTTTTTCTTCTCTTTGGGTTCCCTCGTTCCTCGAGGACCTTTTTCTCTTGTTATCCTTTTTTGGCTCTGAAGCCGAGGATCCCTCTTACTCCCCAAAAGGGGGTGGCCTTATCTCGTAAAAATCACCAATACCCACGACAGTGGAATTAGGCCACGAGAAGAAAGGTATTCTTTAAGGAAAGTAAGGTTACAACACATACCGTGGTGTATCGCTTCCCACTTTCCCTTCGACAAATCCATCCACTTGTGTTTGTCGTAAGACGAAGTAGCAGCCAGTTTGTGAGCCCAGTCCACGAGGTCGAGGATTGTATTGGGAATCCACGGAACCGCTATGGAAATAAAAAAGGAACAATTATGTGAAGTCAGCGAAAGTTATGAAAGTTAGGAAAAAGAAACAGAGCAAGTTATTTTACTCACGCTCGAAGTTCCACTTTTCGGGGAACGGCAGGAACTCCTTGGGAATAATATCGGTGGTCCTCACTCGGATTAATCGGCTCATCCAACCTCGATCTCTGACTTCGTATTTACTGGCGAAGAAGGACTTTATGGATCGACTTTGGAGCTTGATTAAACCTCGAAAATGTTGAGGCCGATACAATCTGATAAGGTGGCTAAGGGTGAACTCGATCCCGGCCTTCTCGGCGAAGAATCTCATCATTAATATAATACGCCTGAAAGACGAATGAATCTGGCCCAGAGTAACTTGGTACTTTTGGCAAAATTCGAGCACGAGCGGGTCGAGGGGGCTCAGTGTAAAGGGGTACATGTATACGCTCAAGAACACCTCTACATGGGTCGTAATATCCTCTTCTCTAGAAGGTATCTACAGAACGACCTCCCCCCCCCCACTTGCATTCTCTCCTTACAGCATCGAGGTGTCTTTCCTTGATGGACCTTATATACCTCGATGTGTGTTCCCGACGCTCGAGAACATCAAGGGGTTTCTCTACTGTAAAGTCTTTCTTTAAAGAAAAATTGTTCGGCACAATCTCATTTAGCGTCGGCGGTTTACCGCTAGCCGGACGGAAAGCAAAGGTTGAGGTTCCTTCTTTCTGAGGAACGTATTTGGAGGTTTTTGCCATATTTTCTTTAGAAAAGGAAGAAGGAAATGAATATAACCGGCGAGATTTGGGGCTAACACGGCGGAAGAGCTATCGGCGAAGGGAGAGTTTGCAGAGAAGAGTAAGTATTGTAGAGTGAAAAAGTTTTTAATAAGGAACAAAAGTGCATATATATAGGGGAAGGCGGCGACTGTTCATTGATGTGGTGGCCGACCGGCCCTAACGAGGACTCATGGGGAAGAGAAGTGGCATGACGCTTCAGTCATTTCAAACGTCTACGTCACAAAAATGATTGTCATCACTTAGGACCTCGGAAATTAAAGTTTGTTTCTTAGAATGAAGTTCGTTTCTTATCATTTCATTCTAAGAAACGCGGGGACTATCTGTATGCGGCCGAAATGGAGGGAGTCTGATTTCGAAGTTTTTCTATGTTGAGCCCGAGCTCGGAAAGCTCGAAATAAGGATCAAGCTCGATCTCAGAAAGCACACCTCGAGAGAGTGCATCGAAGGCTCGACACGTCCTACCTCGGGGCAGTGCCAAATCGATGGCAGTCAAGGAAAAGCAGGAAAATCCCAAGGACACGCGATTATGACTGAGAAGATTCGTCAGAGATAGTACAAATTCGTACTAGGCCATTATACAACTGTACCAATAGTGTTCTTTGTCATAATTAGACATGTACCATATTAGGATTTTCCCCTCCTATATAAAGGGGATCCCAATTATTTTGTAAGCATCATACAATTCGCTGCAATAGAACACTCTACTTAGCTTTATCGTTTGGCGTGCTCAACACTATTTCTCAGCCTTATTGTTCCTCATTCATTATTCTTCATTTATTGTTCTTCATTTACTGTTCTTCATTCATTGTTGTTCATCCATTGTCCTTCATTTACTGTTCTTCATTTATTGTTCATAATCCACTGCTATCGATCGACCTCGAGACCCTCGAGACTATCAAACTCGAGGCCCCCATCCCTTTGACAACATTGATTTGGCTATCATTTTTCCTTACTTACGCTTATTATTTCTTGATTATTTATTAGTATTGAGATAAATCACATATTTTTTTTTTTT